>JAEQML010045113.1:0-65319 GCA_016904865.1 Pissodes strobi | reverse complement strand
CAGGGTGTTTCATTTTAAAAAATACAAGTTTGATTTATAGCTAAAAATTGACAGCTCGCAGGAAAAATCTCACCACGCCACTGGATTCTACATAAAAAACTGTATAAGGCGTTTTGCGATACACTAAAGGATAACGAAGATACGAGGGGGGTCCTAGAGTGCAATATTTTCAATTTCGCCCTGTATCTCAGAAACGAAGCGGGCTATGAAAATTTTGTTTATACTATCATTCTTTTCACAAAAAGTAGCACAGTATTGCGAAAACCGCAACTCTCTATCTTTACTCGTGAGATACCCCGTAATATCATCGAAAATGAGACACCCTGTACATGCACTTGAGCAGGTTCAGCGAAAATTCGTCTAATATTTGGCTTTTAAAGTCAACAGACCCTCCAGATAACTTTGTCTACTACTATGAGATATTATATAGGAAATTCAACATTGTTCCTTTAATGGCAATACGTAGCCATAAGGACTGAAAACTGCTCAGTTGGTGTATTCACTGGTTGATTGCAGTGACCTTTTATCTCTGATATGTCCCTACGTCCCCTCAAGGGACACACGTTCCACCATAACCTTCTCCAAACAGTTTCATCGGACCAATTATGGTTCCAATGCTTTCATCTCGAGAGTCTCTAAGTTAGCTAACCGCCACCATGATCTCAATATATTTGGTTCGTTTTCAGATTTTGCGAGACAACTCAGATTAGTGTGTTGACATAGCCTACAACTGAATGTTATTATTTTATAGAATTTCTTTATTTTTTTCTTTTTATTGTAGTTTCAAGATTTGTTGATTGTTTGTATGATCATTTTGGTTCGCTTTGTTGGATAATTGTTAATTGCTAGTTTTAAACTTATAGTATTAACTTTATTAAACACTAGTTAACTGTTATTGGGCATGGCCCATGAAATAAATAAATAAATAAAATTGATTTTGATGCCATTTTGTATTCCATTTTTGCAGCTTTTACTCGAATTTCATTAATCTGTTCCAGATAAAAATTGATTGCAAATGTATTTATTTCAGACAAAATTCCATGTGACGATGGAAGATGCATACCGTCAGCCTGGTGTTGTGATAGATACCACGATCCCAATTGTACGGTCACAAACAGACCGAGGTGTTGTCAAGGACTATCAGATTGTAAGGATAAAAAACGTTTACAGTATCATTTAGGCACGATTTAAGAAACATGTTCGCAAATATTAATTAACGTCACCATTACTGAGAGCCTGTACTTTAAATTATTTGAAATGTTCAGCCCGCGTTCATGCAGATGAGACGTGATTTGATCTTGAAAAAGCATACATTATTGTATGTAGTCCTGGAACATCCTGACGCAATAGCCCATTTGCTTCCATTTTAAAATTATTCAAACACAGCAATTCTGGAAAGTGTCAGCAGTAGAGCCGCTTCCTACCTTAACATTTGATGCCATCTTTCAGGAGTGTGATGTGTGAAATGCACTGTTTGTGTTTTGTTATTACCATTAACTGGAATTATTGATAAATTGTAGAAATGTTGTTGAGAATACCTGTCTGTAGTTCGAATCCTTATATATTGGTTTAATTAGTAACTCAAAGTAATATTCTATTGATTAAATATGTCTATTGTGTGTGGCAATTTTGGTTTAATCAGCAGGGTGCTTACACTAGTGAGCATGTATTTCATCCACACTCATAGACCGTTTGTTTTCTAACTTTTGTATTAATTTCATGCCTCAACTGGTTTGAATAAGTCAAGATTTAATTGCTTAAGCCTGTTCTTTGAAAGGTATTCATACCACCATACCTCATAAGTAGATACTTGTAGCTGAAATTGACAGTACAATTTATTTTTAAGCTTATGAAGAAATGGAACTGGGCTTCCCAACTGTTTCTCAAACGCAAAACACTGCGAAATATCTCTTCATTCTTGTCTGTAAGTATATAAGTCTCACCGACTAAATTTTGTATTAATTTATTTCAGGTACTCATTCTACATAGCTAATCCAATTGCATGTTTTTCAGGCGTGGTGAGCATCCTGTTTTCGGTGATCCTGCTACTGCTCATCATCTCCAAAGTGGTAATATTCGCGAAGAAGGCTGCCCTCCAGCAGCAACAGCAGCAGCAGGCACGAGTGTGCGAGAATATCGCTTTGCGCAACCAAACGAATATCAACGTCGTTCCGTGTGGATTGTACACGTATCGCGCTCCTTCCAGGACGCCACGCGGTGGCAACGTCGTACGCAACATCATCATCGATTCGTCGGATGTCAATGATCCTTTGCTATTCAATCCTTCCAGGTAATTGTATAGAAAGCGTTTGGAGATCTCTTCATAGGAACTTACATGATGCTGAATTCGATATCTGCAATTTATTTTTAAATAATTCGTTCTTATGAATATTCGATTCACATTCCCAGGTTCAACGTGATAAACGCGAGTGATGCCTTCGACCAACCCCCGTCCTATGTAGACGTATTACGAAACAACAGACTGGGGGCCGAACCTCCTCCCCCTTACAGAAGTCAAGAGGGAATCCATCTTACCAATATTGAATTCATTTGATAGAAACTTTGGGCTGGGCGTAAGACAATCAGTAAATACGGAGAGACTGTTTCTAACTGACGTGTTACGATTTTGAGGTAATAGTAGCATTAAGAGCGGAAATGATGGCTCATTATTGATTACGGACCAATAGAAATGAGTTTAAATTATAGATACTAGTCGGGATTTCTGCTATAAGTGATGCCTGAAGGGAAGCGACAGTAGAGTTGGGAATTACTATTTTGAGATAAAATAAAAAAATATGAAATTTTTAATTACATTACGGAACTGCTTTTCGTCTGGTTTTATTTATTTATTTATTTATTTATTCATTTACGGGCCTTACGCATTGTAATCACAATAAATCTTAAAAGTAATCCTCAGTTCAAGTTAAACCAACATTATACTACACACACAAAATTTAGAAAGTTTATTTAAAATAACAAAGTATAAAATCACTATCAATAACAGCGACAAATTACAAATTGAAAGAAATAATTTGCACATCCTACACGTCACATACTGACTGTTATATCACACTTCGAATTGTCTTTTGAGATCATCGCAGCACACACAAAACGATTATAACTAATATTGAAGAAGTCTGGATTATTTAACTGGTTTACCATTTTCATAACTCTAGGGATAACAAAGTTAGACCCAAAATTGGTTCTATACAAGGGCAGATGAAATGTATTTGCAGACCTGATATTTCTTCCAGGAATCGCTAAACTTATTGATTGAAGAAGTGATGGACAGCCAACATGAGAATGTATTATTATAAACATCATCTTTAAGTCTATCTGGTCTGTTCTTGCCTATAAAGGGTCAATTAAAAATGATAAAACCGAGTGTCCTCAGGGCTTTGGAAAATGTCGCATTGATGCGAGGAAGAAACGACAGTGCAGTGTCAACCAAAATTCCAAGATCTTTAATGGTGTTATCGGGTCTTACCTAACATATATATTTGTCTGTTATCCCGGGGCGAACTACCAATTCTTCTCGGGATAAAACGTATTTAAACTCTTTTCTTCTTTAATTAAATGGTGAAATATAATATTTTGGCAGACTTCTTTATTTTCTATATGACAATGACAATATTATTATTATTTTTAACAAAAAAAAACTTAACAACTATCATCGGCTACTACACTTTTTCTCAAATACCTATTTTTTCGATACCTGTATCTAGTAAAGGTAACATTAATAGAAATAACATTTTGCCCCGCAGTAATTGTTCCTAGAACAATTACTGTTCAACATTAATTTTACCTATTTTAGTTGCTGGTGTTCTTAACATATGGCCATTTGCTAATTTCACATCTACTATACGTATTCTTCCATCTTCAGCTGAATACGTATGAATAATTCGACCCTTAGGCCAAACATTTCGTGGATCGTCAGGATCTACTATAATAACAAATTCTCCCTCCTTTAACGGGCTTCTTTCTTGATGCCATTTTGTCCTTTTATAAACAATAGGCAATAGTTTATTTGGTGCTGGTACAAAATTACATTGTTTGCACAAGTCAATCGTGAAAAAACATAGCTAGAATTATTATATATTAAAATTATGACACATATATCCAATTTAAAATGTTAAAGCCTATTGATAATTATTACAAAAACCTAATAATACTTATTACATAAACTAGACATTATTTGAACAATCCAAATTTATAACGGTCATTTAAAAAGACAAATCACAACATATTAAAATCAGAATTTAAATATTGCTCATAAGAATAAAAAGCATTTTTTATTAAGTATTGTTTTATTTTTTATTTATACTGTGGTATTGGTAAATACCTGGTATTATCAAGCAACGCATTAAAAATTTTTATTGTCCAGTATCCCGGTCCATCCCGACACCTTCCCAGCCGCCAGCATGCAGGTACTAAATTGCGCCCAGTGAGGGTATTGTGAGAATGAACATCGTCATGAGTCCGATATAGATCCACATTCTGTCTTACCTACAGCAAGCATTCCAGAATATACACACATGGCACAGTCAGCAAACTCATACCCACATACATCTCTCTACAATCATCCCTATATCCTAAACCTGTCATTATTCTCACTGCCTTTCTTTGTATGCTAAAAGTTCGGTGTATTTGAGCTGTGTGTCCCCACACTAGGATAGTATAAGACAGGTGTGAGTGAAATATTGCAAAGTAAGCTGTTTTCAACACATCCCCTGAAACACAACCTCTCAAACTCCTAAGCACATAAAGACCTTTATTCAGCCTTACTAAGAGAGCATCAACATGATTTCGCCATTGTAGTTTCGAGTCAAGAACCACCCCCAGAAACCGTACTTCCTGATGGACTACATTTTCGGGAAATTCCCTTAAAGTAAAAAGCACACGAATCGTCTTATCTGCATTTAACAGCAGTCGATTTGAGCAAAACCAATCCTCAGCTCTATCCTGTGCCGCCATAGACTCCCTCAGTGATTCTTGGTAGCTTCTAGCAGAGTACAGGATTGTTGTGTCATCAGCAAAGAGTGTATATTTCGCTACGGTCTCATTATATGGCAGATCATTTATATATATGAGGAATAAAATTGGACCGAGAACAGATCCCTGGGGAACTCCAATATTTATTTCACCCTTTGCCGATGTCACACCAGCCCAGCTCACCACCTGCTGTCGACCTTGAAGATATGAATCGATAAGTGTAATGCTGCTTGCACTGAAATTATAATACTGCAGTTTTCTCAGAAGAATACCATGATCGACACAGTCAAAAGCTTTGCTCAAATCACAAAACAAAACCGAACTATATTCTCCGTTTTGAAATCCCTCCATTATATCCGATACCAAGTTGATAATGCCCAGAACTGTGTTTTTATTTTTTCTGAAGCCAAATTGAAATCGAGAGAACAGAGCACTTGACTCAAAAAATTGTATTATTTTAATGGCCATACATTTCTCAAAGATTTTAGATATAATAGGCAAAAGTGATGGGCCCATAATTTTCTGGCAGGGTAGGATCGCCCTTTTTAAAAATTGGCATAACCACGGCTATTTTCAATTTAGTTGGGAAAACATGTTGCTTAAAGCAAAGATTTTTAAATTTTGGTAATGGTATTATTAGTTGGTATTTTACAGTTTTTATTACTTTAACATTAAACCCATAGAGATCACGACTCTGCTTATTTTTCAGGCTATCAACTATGTCTCTCATATCATTGAATGTTACTTCAGTGAAGGAGAAAGATGTTTCAGGTTGCGAGATATTTTTTAAAAAGTCAAGCGGGTCATTCTTGGACTGAGGGATAATCTGTACAATATTGTTGGCTATATTGGAAAAGAAATTGTTAAACTCACCTGAAGTTATATTTACATTTTTGGGATGTAGGTCTTTTTTACATCTATTACCATTTATTACTTTCCATAATGCTTTTGCTTGGTTAGTCGAAGACTGAATGTAATTATTATTTGCCCTTATTTTAGCTGTTCTGATGGCTTCTTTATACAGTTTTTATAGTTTTTAAATTCTTGAGTTATAAAATTATTTTTGCAATGATTACTTAGATCCCCCAGAAAACTGAGATGATCTCTCATAATTCGCAGATCATCAGTAAACCAGCTAATGATGTTGTCGCATCTAAAAACATTTTTTTCTGAAAAAGCAGATACATAAGCATTTTCAAGTAATCCCAAAAAATGATCAAATGTTCTATCAACGTTACAGTTTTGACTTATAAAATCCCAGGAGGTATTTACTACTATATTAAAAAATGTATCTAATCCTTGTTGAGTAATGGGTCTGCACACCCTGTGTGACCTTTCAAACCCTTTCAAAGATTCCAAGATCATGCATTCAAGTATCTGACACTTGTGATCAGACACATTCATATCAGTCACTCCCACACTATACAGATCCATAGCCTGACTCACAAAGATATTATCTAAACAAGTGTCCTGTCGTGTAGGCTTAAATATAGTTTGCCTAAGACCAAAACTTACCATTAAGTTACAAAAATTTACTGTATTAGGTTGGTCTGTATTAAATTTGATATTAAAATCACCCAGAACTATGAGCCTCGCACTGGGTTCAATCTCTGATAAGAGCCTTTCAACTGTCGTTAGAAAGGTGTCAAAACTTCCCGAGGGTGAGCGGTAAAAAACCAAAACATATAATTTTAAAGAATTCACATAAACTGAGCAATATTCAATACATTTGTCAATATTTATTGGGGAATCCTTCATTTCTGCAGATATCAGTAGTTAACAAATATTATCGTGCCACCACCCGAATAGTGGTCCCTGGTAGAATAAGCGGCGAGCTTAAATCCCTTAAGATGAACATGGTCTATTTCCTCCCTTCTCAGACAGTGCTCTGTGAAACACAGGATACTAATATTTTTGTCTGCGACAAATGCTTCGACTTCATCCAATTTATTTCTCAGGGATCTCACATTCACATGGAGAACACTTATCCTGTGAACTATGTCATTTTTTGTATTTTTCTTGTTGCCAATTATCACAGGCGCTGTATGTTCATAAAATGGTTCACGATGATTCCCATAGGCCATAGGGATGAGCATAAGTATTTGTCCCTTTCACTGTGGATAACAGATAGCCTAAATGAGGCACGATATTTGTCCTTTCTTGTTTTAATTTTCTCACATCGACAGTCCCTTCCTAGGTCATTGTCTTTTAGAAAAGCGATTACTTGTTGTGCCTCAACATCTGGAGCAAAACCGGAGACGAACAGAAAAGCCATCCTAGAAGCCGTTTTGAAGGCTCTTGATTCATTATTTGTACCCCTGATAGGTGCCGGTCTCTTGGATTTGTTTTTTATTATGTTTTCATCCTTTGCTGTATGCATTTTATTGTTTTTTTTCTTCGTTGTTTTGTTGATGTTGCTTAAAGCCCCTCCTTTTTTGTTGAGTTTCCCAAGGAGTATCTTCTTTCAGGATAGCACTGTATGAGGTCAATTTTTCTTGTGTGTGGATTACCTCAGTTTCTTGGTCATTTATTTTGCCGTCAGCAACGTTACTTTCTATGTTGTCATTTCCTGGTTCATTTGAACTATACATGTCAGGCAACGTGGATACTTTCGAGTTTTCAGAGATTACTATTTCGACGGTTTTATTACTTTGTAGAGCCTCTTTTTTCTTGTCGAAGACCTTCTCGGTCACTAATGGCATTTCTAAAGACTTCTTTTCCTTTTCCGAAGATGGCAACAATAGCTTGGGCGACGAGATGGAGGTGATTGTTGGATTAACGGCAGAATGTTGTTTACCTTTTATTTGTTCAATTTTTGAAAAAAGGGTTTCATATTTTTCTTTCCAAAGATTTGAATTTTCAGTTAGGAGTTGATTTTTGCCTTCGGCCTCCTTAAGTAGCCTCTTAAGATATGTTATCTCCACTGTTTTATATCAACTTCGCCACTAACATTAACCTCACTATCTGTTTGGCAGCAGACTATTCGGGTATTATCAATAAAATTTACTTTTTCGGACCAATCTCGACTCGCACATGACTTATGAAATACGTTTTCACAAACTACACACATAATACTATTAAAAAACTTCGTTTTACAGCAATAAAAACGGGTTTTATTGCTGTCGTCACTTTTCAACCGTTCTCGTGTCAGCGCCATTTTTTTTTAACAAAAGGGCATATATTCAGACAACCATCTTTTCCAAAAATAGTCAGATAGTTTTTGTGCTGCTCGCCATTTTGAAAGGAGATTTAGGTTTATCTCCTTTGTAACAGCACATGATAACACACTATAAGATAGTCCTATGAGGAGATGATTCGGGGTTAAGGGTTCCAAATCGTTAGGATCGACAGACACGTGAGTTAAGGGTCTTGAATTGGTCCTGTTTTCCGCTTCTGCAAATATAATCCTAAGTACATATTCTTGAGGGTACTTTGTTTTAAACATCTCATTCATGACTTTCTTTACACATTGTATAAATCTTTCCCATTTTCCTCCCATATGTGGTACATGTGGTGGGTTAAAATTGCACTTTATGCTATGTAGGCTACAAAATTCTTTTATTTCTATTTCACTTAACAACCTCTTCAGTTCTTCAGATAATTCTTTATCTGCCAGTTTAAAATTTCCTCCATTATCACTATACATTTCGACCGGAAAACCTCTCCTACAACCAAATTGTCTTAAAACATGTATAAAACTGTTTGCAGAGAGATCATGTGATATTTCCAAATGTCTTCTTCTTCTTCATCAGCCCTCGTTAATCCACTTTTGGACATAGGCCTCTCCGGGAGCTCTCCATATGTGTCGATTTTGGGCAATTCTAAGCCAGTCTCTACCGACTAACTCCTTGATGTCATCCGTCCATCTTCTCTGTGGCCTTCCTCTGTTTCTCTTTGTTTCTCTAGGTCTCCACTGTATCACCCTCTTGGTTCATCTCTCTCCATCCTGCCTCGCTACGTGTCCCGCCCAGCTCCATTTCAATTCGGCCACTCTCTCGACTATATCAACGATTTTGTCCTCCTCCTGATCTTCTGATTTCTCACTTTGTCCCTTAAAGAGATCCCCAGCATTGCTCGCTAAATGGCTCTCTGAGCTATTCTCATCCGACTTGCGCTGTATTTGGTTAGCGTCATAGTCTCCAGACCATACGTCGCCACCGGTAGAATGCACGTATCCTACACTTTCCGTTTTAAATTTATTGGGATGTCTGGATTTTTGAGTATATGCTTAAGTTTGCCGAAAGCAGCCCAAGCAAGCCGCACGCGTCTGGTTACTTCAGCCTTTTGATTCTCCTTTCCCAGCTTAACAACTTGTCCGAGGTAGATGTATTCGGTGACATTCTCAATAATCTGATTGTCTAGGAAGATCTGAATGTTGTTAAGGATCATTACTTTCGTTTTGTTTATATTCATTTTTAGACCTATGCTCTTAGAAGCTTCGTTCAACTGCCGCAGCATTTCCTCCAGCTCGTCCGAGTTGTTTGAAATTACAACAATATCATCAGCAAATCGCAGATGACTCAGAAACGTCCCGTCAATTTTAACCCCTTTCTGTTGCCATTCCAACTTCTTAAAGACATCCTCAAGCGCCAAGGTAAACAACTTCGGTGATATTGTGTCTCTTTGACGTACTCCTCGATTCAATTCGATTTGATTTGTTCTGATATTTTCATCGATTCTTACGTGCATTGTTGCTTTCTCATAGATATTTTTAATAAGAATACTATATCTTGAATCTATTCTGGCTTTATTGAAGGCGTTCAAGAAGGACCATGTTTCTATCGAATCGAATGCCTTGTGAAAGTCGACGAATGCCAGACATATAGGAACGTTGTATTCGGTGGTTTTTTCTATTAGGCTCCGTAACGTTTGCCAATGGTCGGTTGTGCTGAATCCGTTTCGGAAACCTGCCTGTTCTACTGGCTGGTAAAAGTCTAGTTTCTTCGAAAGACGGTTGGTAATAATCTTGGTAAAAAGCTTGTAAAGGTGTGACAGCAAGCTGATGGGGCGATAATTCTCGAGATTAGTAGTATCTCCTTTTTTGAATAGCAGTACCACTTCCGGGGTAAATTATTTGACTTTCTTCCTGCGACAACTTGCGAATGTATTGATTTTCTTCCATGTCACGAATTTTCTGACAATAGAGCTGTCCAAATTCTTTGTGCTTGTCAATTTTTCTTTCTGTACAGTTCAGTCTCTAAAAGAGCATTTGTCCTACTTTCTGTCAAAGTAATAATATTCATCCTTCTATAGTAAACCTGTCTCCAGTTTGGTTACGGTGCATTATTCTAAGCAAAATATTATGAGCTCTTACATCTTCCTTTGACATGGTTGTGTTAACTTTATCTATTTGCCATTGTTTCTTAACTATATCATGTAAAAGATCGAAGCCATCCTTTTCACCATGTCTTATGTGATTAACTTGGAATTTTTCTTGCCTCTTCCCAACGTCTGGATGTATATTTCCGTGAATTGTCCATCCTAATAGAGTTTTACTCATAGCTGGACAGGTTCCAAGGACCTGTAATAGTTTTTCGATTAATTATAAGTGGCCAATTATCCTGAGTTTAGCATTGTTAAACGATTGCAAATTTATATTTTTATTTAAATATGGGTATCTTTTGAAAACCTTGTCTATATTTACCGTTTGACAAGGCAGTGACATGTCTTCTATCGTTATTATGTGCCGTAGCTGATACTCTTTTGCACTTCCCGGTTCCGCCATATTACAACTTACTATTCTTGAATCATTTTGCTCATTTGTTTGGCCATTGGTCCACTGAATACACGGTTTGCTTCTAGGTCCGTCAAGTTCCAATTCGCTTGCTAGATTTTGATCTATTAATGTCACAGTCGACAAAGCAAATGTCTCTATCACTTTGCTTCTCCTACTTAAGACAACAGAAATACTTTTTAATAAAATAATTGATGAAGTCAACGTGAAACCATTTATTTCTTTATTTGCCTTAGAGTCGTCGTTTGTTAAAATTTTATTTAGTTCTGAATGCAAAAGTTCATGATGTGATTTCACGCAACCATTTTTATCAAGTAAGTCTTGTAATAAAATTGGATTTCTTAAATGATCATTACCTTCGAGAGTTTCTATTGTTCCTACTAAATTTTTAACTTCATCTGCAAAATTTACTAGTAAATCTAACTTGTCTGATTTTACAAAAGGAAATTTCCTTATTTTATTTACTAATAACATAATACTTTGTTCTGGTCGTCCAAATGTTTGCTTCAAAATTTCTATAATTTTATTTACGTTTGAAGGTAAAATAAGTAAACTTTCAACAATGTTTCTAGCATGACTTTTCAAAGCCTTTTGTAAGCGACATAAATTTTCATCAGGTGAATAACCACAAATAGCTGTCGTATTTCGATAAGAAAAAATGAAATTTGGCCATTCCATTGGATTGCCATCAAAAACTGGTAAATCTTGTGGTATTGATTGATCTGTTAAAATTTTAGTCAAATAATACGTAGCTATTTGGTTATACTATGGTAGCAAGCGAACCATATCACTCGAAAGACCACTCTGCTTTGGGTAAATTAAAGTCTGCAAGTATGCAAAACTGCGCCTTATGTATTTCGGAAAGATTATTAATGTTATCACTAAAGCTTTGGTACCTGTCAGGTGGAGATCTGGGTGGAAAATATACACAGATTTGGAATGTCAACTCACCCTCTCATGTAACTGCTCGAGGTCAATGGATGAATCCAAAACAGTACTATGCAAACTCCTGCAGACAGCTATTAAAACGCCGCCATCTCTTGCAGCATTGCTTGTATTAGGATTCCTATCGCTACGAAAAACATGTAATTAATAAGTCCAATCTCGGCGTCACTGTTTCGCTGAGAACTATGGCAGCAACATTCCTTTGAAGAATGGAAAGTTTGGTCCTTAAACCCCTTACATTTTGATAAAAAATTTCTAAGTGGCTAATAAATGAGGAAGGTCCCCGAACTAGTTTTTTTTCTGGACAATCTGAGGATTGCCATTACGATATCTGACAAAGGCATTTTCACGATTCTCTCTACGAGTTTTCACTTTAATGCTCAATTTTTTATCCAATTCAAGTTGTTTCGGGGTAAGGTCAAATGTTACATAAATAGTCTTGCCTTGAAGTCTGTGACCGTTTCTTACAAGCATCTGAACTTCATTTGGTGAGTTGAGGATCACTTTTAAGGCTCGAGTACTTTTTTGTCTTAAGCAGTTTTAGCGAAAAAATATTGTTATTGTGTACAAAATGAAAGTATTTTTTTATTACTTTTTATCGTTCTACAAAATACAGTCATGGTCAACATTATTGCATAAAAATGGCAATTTTTGATTATTAATAATTTTGTACATGAATGTAGCCAAATGCTTTTTTCCTTATTTTTCAATAAACTCTATATGTGATATACGGCGGCGTGTGGTCCATGGAAGCAAGGAAAGCATTGCTTCCCTTAAAATTCTAGAAACAATTGCTCCCCAATTTAGTACTATTTTGTCTCAATAATAATAAGTATGAATAATTAGTGTAAAGTAGGTATCAGTATATATTTAATTTTTGTGATCCAGCCTCCAATGTCGAAGTCGGCCATGGGCCGTTTGGTCTTCTCGACAATAACCATGGCCGATTGCGACATTGGAGGCAAGATCACAAAAATGAATGTTTCACACTAAGATTAATATTTCGTTTTCATAATTATTATTCGTGAGACAAAATAGTATTAAATTGGGGAGCAATTGTTTCTAGAATTTTAAGGAACGCAATGCTTCCATAGACCGCACGCTGCTGGTGATAGTTGTAACAAAAATTTAGAAATAATGCTAGTATCCAGGCTATCACGTAAATCCCCGAATTCCGGGGTTTAAAAACATTTGTCCCGATATCTCGGGATCCCATTTTTGGTTCGAAATTGGATTCTCTGGTGCAAGATTACGTATATGCTAGTAATAGTTATTTATGCAACAAGTGTGTAAAGTGAATCTTTTTTTATGAATGGGAATATTGTCGCATGAGCCGTAGGTGAATGTGACAATCCCATGAATAAAAAAAGGGTACTTTACACATGAGTAGCATACAAAATTTTTTCTACTATCGAAAAATAAATGAAAAAATAATGTTATATTACTTTACGCACTGCCCTAAACGTCAAAAAATATGTCAGTAAACGTCAAAAAATATGTCAGCTTTACTTTACGCACTAGTGCGTAAAATACCTTACTTTACGCACTGCACATTAAAAAGGCCTATTTTACGAATCTTAGAGAGTGCGTAAAGTGAGTATTTTACGCACGGTAGTAGAAAAAGATATTTAATAAAAATAAACGGCATAATATGTAAGGTGAGACAAAGCGTGTTTTAAAAATATTCTACCGTATACAGGGTGGCTCAAAAAGAATCTTATATTCTGATTTTTAACTCTGCTACACATTTGATATGTGTATTTCTTATTTTGTGGATCGTTTTCATCTCTTTGAACACCTATAGAATCCAAACGGCTCAATCTTCACTATCCTGTCTTATTTTCTAATTATCTATTAACTGGTAGCAACTCCCGGTTTATCAGTCAAATAAAACTTTATTGTTATAAACATAAGATGTTGTTAACAAAGCGGAGGCATTAAGAAATTATATTGAAATTATAATAGTTTAAGCCACTGATAATGCTATTTAAGATTAACACACTTTTGGATATTGCAACGCGTGTTTCTAAATAAATCGTAAATCGTGTATAAGACATTATTTTTAAAACACCTCCTCTCGTCCTGCCCTTTATTTTTATTTTAAATGTTTACTGGTATATAAGTAATCTTCCACCCCCATGCCGCATCCTTTATTTAACATGTTTGAAGTCGCACTTTACTACTGGACAAATTTCTGTTGCAAAGCTGCACTATATTTACTGAATTCCTGACTCGTTTCGTCACAACTGTATCTTCGTGAGAGGTGAGGCTTTCTAGAAGGTTCAGTTGTGTAGATCTTCGTTCTTCACACGAAGCAAAAAACTGTTGGTTTGTTAGGGTAATCATTTGGAATGACTGTTAAAATAAGTGATTGCTTAACGTTTTGAAGCAAAGTGCTAAGGGAAGATGAACCTCGTAGATACAGTAGAATCTCCCTAACTCGACACTGTTAAAATGTAATGTCTCATCACTTGTATTTATTTATTATTCGAAGTGTTTTAACGTATCTGATATAATTTATGACTTATGAAATGTAATTTTTGCCAGTTTTCATAGATGTCTTTATATCAGTTTAAAAATGCAAAGAATAATGGTATATTACTGTGATTTTACTGTACTTACTTTTGCCAATGATTTGTCTTTATACTTTGATACATTATTTACTACATATCAATTAATAATGCTATAAACATATAAATAATACAGATGCTTACTTACAAAGGCATTTTTGACATACCCTGTATTGTTTAAATTTCGCTTTCAGCTGACTCGTAAAATATTAGGTTAAGTTTTATATTTTCTAATGTAATATACATATTATAAATATATATTTTTGTATGTGTTAGGTTGTCAGGAGTTTGGCAATTATTTAGAATTTGTATCTTTAGTTGTATTATATTTTCACCTTATAGTTATATTATAGTACTTAGTTTATTTGATGTTAAAATATTAACCCTGCAATACACAGCGTGTCTTCCAATTTTCTTAACGGTAGGAAAGTGTCATTTATTGTTAGAATTATTGAAATAATAATTACTCTGAATAAACCATAGTTACGTCACAGTTTGATCTTCTGGGGATTAATTTTGTCAATGTTTCAACGATAATCCCTTTCCAAAAAGCAATCAAAACATGTTTTTAATGTTTGGAAAATATGAGTTTTTTTTTAATATATTACATTTTTTTACAATTTTTAACTCATTTTTGGGCGCCTATAGTTAGGGTGATCATAATGCTTAATTTTGAATTCGTGGGAAAAAGCACCGCCGATAAGTCTAGCATATCAATTCTCAGCTAGTTTTATTGTATACACAATAGGTGGTGAAACACTTGATTTTGCTTTCATACTGCGCCTGCAACTCACTGCAAAGGCCAACGTAAACAAACGAGATGCTACTAGCTACGACAAAATATCGTTCTCTCTTCTTCATTAGTATAGCCTCTTGTAATGCAACAAAGTGAAACAGCCATATAAGCGTCTCGGTAAAATATACTTGTGACGTCGCCCGCCCGCCTACTGGTTCATTGGAAGGCGATTAGATGGCTACACAGTGGGCTAAAATCCAAATACTCAATGCACAAAAAAGTTTTCTATTTTTTTTTTCACTTAAACAAAAAGGCGGACATAGTTTTGTGTATCTTAGAAAAAAGTACATTTAGTTGTACTTGATAAACCTTTGAAGGACAGTAGAACAGTGTTTAATAGGAAAGTACTGCCTTAACAAAAAAGTACATATTTGTCAACAGATTATCATCGATATTAAAATGTTTCGATTTTTTGATGGAAAGATTGCAAGGTAATAGGAAAATTGAGAAAAATCGACAAAAAGGAAAAATTGTTATTTTAACGAAAATCAGTAGAATCAATAAAAATTGATAAAATTTCAGTATTGCGATAGGTATCGCCGTTACAAGGATCTGTTCTTGGATGAAATTTTGCTCCCAAAGGAAGTTGCCTTGGAATACTGTCGGCATCGACAACCTTTTTTCTAATGAAATCGCCTTTTGGCGAAGTAACAACAAAGTTGGACATTTCCTTGTGATTTGCATCAGTTACAATCTGAAAACAACGTGTATCAAACACATATAAATTACCTGAATATTTGTTCATCTGATGCGTTGACTTCCATAATTTTGAAGCATACTGCTTTTCCACTTTCCAGACCACTTTCACTACTTTGTAACTTATCACTTTCCTCTGGAATTTTTCCAGATACTTGGAAACAGTCTTTAAGAAAAATGGTAAAAGGAATGAAGTTGTAAACTATCGCCCGAAAACCATCATGTCGTTGATACCTAAATTCCTAGAATATATCTTAGTTGATTTCATGAAAACTTCTGTTAGGCACGTTATCTCCATTTTTCAGCACGGATTTCGCGAGTGTCGATACAGAACGAGTAACTTACTTGTATGTCATGACTACATTGTCGTGGCCTTGGAGCGAGGACATGTTGTTGACTTTGTGTACACCGACTTCTCCAAGGCCTTTGACAGGGTGTATCATGGCATATTATTGGGGAAACTCTTTGATGCTGGTATACACGGAACATTGTTGAAATGAATGAAATCCTATTTGTCTGACAGGGTAGAGCTGAACAGCAGTACATCAGACGTTATCAGGGTGACATCTGGGGTTCCCCAAGGAAGAAGCACATCTTGCACTATTTCTATTTAATGTTTTGATTAATGGCATAGGAAGTTTATACTTTTTTGCGGATGATCTGAAAATATATTTGGCTCAGTCTGATGATGGTACAGTAAGCTTAAATTGCTAGGAAGATCTTGATAGATTTCACGATTGGTGCAATATCAATAAACCTCACCTGAATACATTCAGTGTAGCAGAGTTTGCACCGGGTGATTACTTCTTTGACAGTGAACCTGTGGACAGAGTTGATTTTGTGAGGGACTTGGGACTGTTGTTTGATGTTAGGCTCTCTCATTTGTTGAGCACATTTTAACTTGTTGTAAAAAGGCACTCAGAATGCTGGGTTTTATCAAGAGAAATAGTAGAGATTTTAGGAATGTGAATTCTGTTAAGCAATTGTACGTATCACTGGTTAGACCTCAACTGGAATGTTCAACTACTGTTTGGTATCCTGTTTTTCAAAAACATAATGATAAGATTGAATCTGTACAGAAGAGGTTTATTAAATACATCGCTTTTACGAAGGGTATACCATCTGAAAGCATCAATTACATGGAGCTTGAACATGAGCTCAGTATGCAGAGTTTGTGTGTTAGGAGGAATGGTGATCTGGTTATGGCATATAAAATTGTGCGTGGTTCTGTTGATTGCCCAAAACTGCTCAATGAACTAAACTTTGGATCAAAAAAACTCGACCTTCAACACCATAGAACTTGCTATGGAGAACATATGGCAACCTACGGTAACCTGTATAACGAATCACAGTTTTAGCCCCTGTTTCTGATATTGTAAGAAAACAATTCTGTCTATATAAGGACTAGCTTATTCTCAAAATAATTTTTTTGAAAAAAATCATGATAGAGTTGTTCTTTTGATTTGCAAAAGTTGGTCACCCTACTCAAAACATATTCATATTTTCATAAGATTGTTGAAGTTTATATTTTAAGATTATATTGATGGCTGTTCGATTTATAATTGTCCACTGCTATTCAAGGTACCACCAGATTTGATGGATGCATCATAGAAAATTGTATTTGAGGTCACCAACTATGAGGTGAATATTTTAAGTAAACAGTTCTGAAACAAGCGAGCTAATGAACAGGACCAAAATATTTTTATCAGGTTTTGAACTACACTAATTATTACTATGATTATTATTATAAGTAGGCAATAGCAAGCAGCCAAAAGCAGCACACAAAAGATATCACAATTCCACCCACAAGGTGTAATGAACAATCGAGTATTGGTTAAGAAAGGTAGCATTCGCTATATCTTCACTATTGAATTGAAATAAAATTACTTTGAACTAGCCTGGCGCATCTCTCCTGTGTTGTAAATTACACCTATAATAACCACCGCCGGTTATTTTGAAGATTTTTACAAAATCATCACGCTCTCTCCTTTAGTAGTCCCTGAAGTCTGGTGTGGTGAAATACAGTATGCCTATCAGGTTGTATTTGTGTCCAATGAAATTTCAATAAAGCATATCTTTTACTGTGATTTTTTTAGCTTGTTAAGTAATAGGTACCATATCCTGTGTGTTTGTAAATTGATTAACATAATCTTTCGTCCCAGACTCTAAGAAGGACCTGTACAATTTACGTAACTGTATTAGCTAAATAGATAAATCTGACAATAATATTAATAAATCAAGCCATATCAGCTAAGAAGTAGTATTGTTAATTTTAGAATCATTGCACTTGTTGAATTTGCCCGAGACTGCGGAAAATAGAATCTAATGTAATGATATTAATGTTTCAGTTAAATTATATTTTATTATTGAAATATATTTGTGAAGTCTGAAATGTTTTTTATTCCTTTATTACCTATATTTTGTAAGTTTGAACTTAAAATGAATCGCAACAACATACCTACATTATTCTCAGAAAGTATTGTCTGTTGGGCTTATCGAACGGTATGCACATCTATTTTCGTCTTTTAGAGAGAAGGTCAAGAGAATGCGGTTGCTATTGTCTCAACCTTTAATCCAGCATATGTTAATCCTGCTGAAAAGCTAAATTATATCCTTCATTACCTTCAATGGCAGCTGCATTTAATCGCAAGCACAACTGATGTAAGTTCAAGAGGTCCATCCTCCATCAATAGAATGTCCTAATAATCACAGCCCATATGTCAATTTAATTATGTGCTTCTTCGAGCTGCTGAGGTCAACTATAATAATAATCCTCTTTTATGTGAGGTTTTTCAATGTTGCCTCATAGGACCTGTTCCTTTGCAATATTGTTGAAAAATTTGGCTCACCAGCTGGCATTTTGTGCATTTAATAATGTCCAGGAAATTTTTAATAATAGTCAGAGCAGACGCTTTTCAACTAGAAAAATGCCATCCATGTGGCATCTACAATTTAAATATAACTTTAAACAAGAAAATCCTTAACCTTAGTGCAATTATGTCTGCATTGTATAAATGAAAAACCATATCATTTCAATTCTTTATTTTTATTTAGTTCTATCACAGCCAAAGGTTTATAAAAGCCATCCTCTCCTTTTAGAGATACATGCGACAAATGGACGCTGTCAAAATCGCAATGTCCAAACATGTAGTCTTTAAATTTGTCCATGATTTTCGTAGCGTCAATGCTTTGCCTCCTCCTCTTCCTTCTGGGAGTGTCAAAACTCTTTCTGTACTTGGTGTTTATGATTGTCATATGCAATTTGACATTTTCCTGATATCTCTTTGCCAATCCCCTATGATAGAAGTGTTCTGATATATCATTTACGATTTTTTGTAAATTGTAGTCTTCTGTTTCATTTATCATTTTTACATTGGCATAAAGAACGTCAACTTTTTTTACATTGCTGTTCATGCAGTCCAGGGTCCCGATTTCCAGTTTCAAAGGTCCAGTCTTTTGGAGCAATTGTTCTAAAGTGGTTTTGTACTCGTTGAGTGCTTTTATAGCTTCGGCCTTCTCACTGTCATCTAATAAAGTATATACATCGATAGTTACATGAAGTTTCAAAGGACAAATGAAAATACTCTCGTGTATTCCTTCAATGTCTGGTTCAAGGTTCAAAATCTCCTTCTTAAGATTCTCAAATCTTTCTCTTATATTCGAATTAGAGCATGGGATGCAGGTAAATTGTAAAGCTATGTTTCGATCTCTTATTTCGCCGATAGCAGAGTAAATGTGATTTGCTGCCATTGCTAAACCATCTGTACTATCGCTTTGCAAAGTAATTCCAGCTTCGTGGCCCTGCTCAGGTAACGAGATTTTCGTTTTAGTTTCTTCAGACACCTTTTCGATGTTAAATTCCTGCAAGTTTCTTATTTTTGTGTAATATAGCTTTGGCACTGTGATATTAGTTGTAAATGAACCGTTATCTTCAGTTACCTTCAGAAGTCTCATATGCTCCTCTTTAAAAAGCTGATATTGGGCAGCGTCCCAGGATCCACAAGTGCGTTCTTTCCGCTTTTTCTTGGATGTTTTGCCAATTTTATCAAAGTTTTGAATCAGGAAGATCTTACCATCGATCCACATCTTCATTGGTTTTGAATTTGCTATTTTGTGTGCCATTTTTTCCAAAAAATAGCAGGGGAATTATCGCTCGTGTGGACCGTATTTTGGTTTTGAAAATCAACCAAACCAAAAAGTCAGTCCAAGGTTAGATTATTTTTACCTTTACCTCCCTTCGTCTTCCAAATATACGTATATGGTCTTCCGTCTTTATTCCTGTCGCGATTCGTGTATTTGTTTATCTTTATCGTCTGGATGATAAACGGCAACAAAAAATGTCAACAAACAATAATCATCTAGAACGACAATGTTGTCAACTCGGTTTAAAACCAGGGCTGATGGCTACTTTTCCTAACGCCGGCGCGGCGCCGCCGTTTTGAGCTGCTTTCTCGCGTTCACTTATGTTTAAACCAGTTTTTCAGTCACGTTCAAAATGTTTCCTAAAGGACGTCATCCGTTTTCATCCCAAGAATGCTCAATATTTCAAACAGAACAACTTACAGGATGACCAATACAAATAATATTTCGTCAATTCGTGTCAGACAATCAAATGAATGAAATTTCGGCTTTCAGTAAGCAGTATGATGGCTGAAAAATAATGAAGAATATGTGTTTGCTTTTAAACTCCAACTACATAGCCAGTCAAATGAAAACAAAAACGTCTTAACCTCTCTCCCAAGAATTACAAATACTTTTGAACCAACTTCGGCATGACGTCATGACATATTTGAAAAAGCGACTTAATTTAACCATCATTGAGGCACAATGATAAAAAATAGCTCGTAATTGCTTGGTTTATAATAATTATTATAGATGAAACAGCCATTTATCATACATTTGCATCGACGTATTTAACAATTTGCTAATATCTGAATAAATTCAGTCTGTTCAGAATTTAACATTAAAATGAAGCCGCGTTTCAGTGCATGATCTTTCTAATATATTAGTCGCGTTCGGTATATACCTCAGATCGATCGGATTAATCTGAATCGTTCGTTTATGACATCTAGATGTAGGGGAAATAAATCTCATCCGTTCGGTAATTGAAATCGGAACGATCCGACGACGATCTTTTTGCTCGGAGAATTTTGACCGATGAAAGCGAGCAATCTGAATTTGTGAGGTTAAGTAAGTTTAAGTTCAAAGTTGTTTCTTGTTCTATTTTGTTTATAAATATATTTTAGATTTTGCTAAGTATTTTGTTTTAAAATGAAAGAACTCAGCCTATATCATGGGTTTTTATTCTCTGAAATGAAATCCAGACCAGAATGTAGAATGAGGTTTGACACCTTTGACTTGACAACGATCTGTACCCATCAGACCCATCTATACCGTTCGTTTATTCAAGATTACTCCGTCCGATCTGTGGTCACGTGACAAAAAATCCGTCACATCTCTGACAGGATTACCGAACTCTGCTATTGTCCTATGATCCTGGAGTAAAAAACGAACATACCGGACGCATTAATACATTCCGTACATGCATTTGGCACCTAGGGGCTGTTATTGGTCAAACCATTCAAAATTTGAACTTCTATCCAATCAACGCGCGGGTGCGAAAATCGTGTACGGAATCATTGTCTTTATACGGAATGTAATTCGGTGTCAAATTTAGGTACGGAATGTAGTAAACATCTTTGCAGTGTAAGTATTTTCCGAAGGCTTCAAAGAGACGTCTTTTAAAGACAAGCGTCTTCAAACAGCGGTTTGTAGTTAGTACTGTTAACCTCACGCATGGTCGCCAGCTCGCTTCGCTCGCTCCGGTGCGCAACCGAACCAAACTAACCCAAATGTAAAAAAAGAAACGAACATAACCTTTAAAAAATCCTGCCACTGACAGGAATCGAACCAACCGATGCATCGTATCACAAGCACAGCATCTAACTACTGCCGCCACCAAGCTTGTTGAAAGCGATTCACTGGACCGCAAAGATATGCTGCTCCATAAACTGTTATTACATTCCGTACCTGAATTTGACACCGAATTACATTCCATAAACGATTTTCGCACCCGCGCGTTGATTGGATAGAGGTTGAATGGTTTAAACCAATAAAAATCCCCTAGGTACCAAATAGATGTACGGAATGTATAAATGCATACCGGACCGGGCGCCTTGACACTAGAGGCTAAATAACAAGTTGCGTTGCGGCAGCCGGGGTCGTATTATGGTTTTACATGGCCCTCCGCTTGCTACGGGGGCTCAATCATCAAAAACTAACCAAGTGCTAACCCAAGACAAATCCAAAATTCCCAAAATTATGGATCGCAACTTGGTATTTAGCCGCATTGACCAATTAAATCATGAAACGTAACTTGCATTTTAGCCGCTCGTGCCTTGACTACCGGCGCACTTTTATTTTGGGATCGTGACGTCACAGTTGTTACACGTTTAGCATCGCCTAGGTATGCGAAGGTGCAATGATTTATATTTGCCGCATAAGAAGTGACTAGCGCCTTCAGACAGCTGTCTGTTTTGCACTTTTCTGCCCGGCTGCGCGATCTTGGCCGAATCTCGGCAATATTTAAGTGTTAAATAAATTTTGTATACATTATTTGTTGTAGTTTTGATGTGGCAGGGATTGAAATTCATTATTGGGAGTATTAAAAAGAGTACTGTTAACTACACGCAATATTTGTCTTTGTATTCTTTCTCTCTCTACAACCCATGTCTGGCTTCGGTTCTAAATAATTTGAACCAATTTCGTTATGACGTCATTACTTCAGCGCGTGAATGCACTGTTTTGAAACTATTTGAACCAGGTTCAAATAATTTACTCGCGAGAAAACAGCTCAAATTTAAAAAAAGAAACAAACATAATCTTAAAAAATGAGTACACTAACGGGAATCGAAACCGGGCCTTCGTATCACAAGCGCAGTATCTGACCACTGTACTACCAGACCGTTGAAAGCAGTACAGTGGACTGTAAAGACACTGACCAACAAGCTTTTTTATTTATTTGATGCAAACGCAGATTGCTCATGGCGTGACCTAAAATAATTAACATCTTTGTTTCTTTATTTAGTAGTTAGCCATTTTTCAATTAAAAAAACTAGTTTGTGAAACGATAGTAGAAAAAATTATGTATACCACTATAACTCGTAATAGTATCACGGAAGTTTGGTACGAGCTGGCAATGCCGCTATAAAATATGGTGATCCGATAATCGGCTTTGTCCGTATCTTCCTCTTGCCCCTCGGAAATCAAATCGTATTCACCGCGCATAGTAGTGGGGATAAAGGGGAAATTTGACGGTCCTTTGTTCGTCCCCACCTCATTTTCATCCCAATGGGACCGTCTAAAATATGACGTAACTATTATTTGATGATGTGATACGATTAATTTATGTTTTATGTTCATACTTCATGGTGACGTTTTTTCAGTCAATCAAAAAAAGCTTCTGTTCCGTGAATCTTCTTTTAGTCTTTCGATATTAATTTCTTAGCGATTTGTAGAGGAAATGCAAACGGAAAAAAGGCAAACACTTAAGGGATTGATTGTTATGGCGTCCAAAAGGTGTAAATGACCGCCTTGCGCCCTGTTATATTATTGATTGCCTTTTGTCTTCTTGCATATCATATAGTCATATACCTACATCGATTATTTGACTTCAATGCGTAAACGACGCCCGGCCAGAATTTTATATCTAGCCCTCCCCCTTCCCCCCAGCTCCCAAAATCAAAAGCTGGCTCCCGGTTTCCTAATAAAAATGCATAAGCAATGGATTTACTGTGCGGTTTGTCGGGATTAATTAACAAACCAACCAAACCTGTCAATTTTTTAACAGGGGCCAAGACCAAGGAGTAGGTACCGATTTATGCAGTAAAAATTCAAATCTTTCTGGAGCCTGGAGCTTTGCAAGAAACCCTAAAATTGTATTGGTTGCCGGTACATTTTTCACACCTCCTCCTCCGTACCGAAAAAATATTGGTATTAAAAACATAGTATTAAGTCATTGTTGAACCATTATTTCCCGACATGCTTGTATTTCCTTCCGACAAGAAGCGATAAAGGCGAGAATGGCAGGACAGCGCCACTAACCTCAAAACAAATGTTATTTTTTTGTGTATCATATGACGCCGTCGGCTGACCAATGAGATGGCGGCATTCCCTGCTTTTGCCCAGAGTGTGCCCCGACGCAACCCGTGAAGTGAAAATTGTTAAAAGGTACGTAGAATTTTATCGTTTTACCAACGAAAGTGCTGTAGCCAGGATTTCTACGTTATTTATGCTTAGAAAAGGCCCTAAAAAAGCCTATTTTTTCGCAAATGACCTGCCAAAGCTTCTGTTATGTTCGGATCAAGGCAATTTTTACGTGTCCTTACCTTGTAACCTTACTTATGTATCGATTTTTTATATCACCCATAAAATCGCCTGTCAATCAGTATTAAAATTAATTAACGATGGTTTTTTAATTACCCTCGCGGTTAAATTAGTGCCAAATTGATCATTTAAACAAAGTTTTTCAGTTTTCGTCCTAGATTGTGGCACTCCCACTCCCGCACTTTCATTTGTCCTCCCCACCCCAAAAGTTGATTTATTTTCATAAAGTTGATTGTTTTCATGATGGTGGGCGTTGGAAATTTATTAATGCTAATGGCAGGCATCTCATAAAATCATTTAAAATTCATCAGATGCCAAATAATGCAATCGAAACGGCGAAAAACTAATAATTTAGGAAAATAGGGGAATGCCAAGGTGATGGATCGGTCCATTTTTAGGACAGGGTGGGGGAATGCTTTGATTGCCGATCCGTCGTAAGAACAAGGGACAAGAAAAAAGGAGCATCGTAAAATGTAAAAGATGGCGGCACAATGATATCTTGTTGCAAATTTGCAAATTTTTGTTTATAAACAAAGCCCGCCTGCAATATTTATCTTTGAAATAGGGCTTTGTTTACGTCCGAGAATGTGCACGAGTGTTACGTGAGTGATTTAGCCCCAAAAATGACCGTTAACTCGGGCAAATTTGTGATTTTGTGAGAGGTTATGTTTGGAATACAGATTTCCTTGATTTGTTTCAGGTGTAACGAGATGTCGAACACCGTTTGGAGAGCCGAATAGCATCTGCAACAGGGAATTATCTTTGAAAACCTAATAGGATATCGTTTTAAGTACGACTGGATTGAATTGGCGTACCTATTCGAATTCAATATCAAGATGCCTTTCTCGCCATTCATAAAATAATGTTTCCCAGTTTCCTGCGGAATTTTCATTTAAACAACGAAAAAATGGCTCTATTTGAGTTCGGTTAGTGACTAAGCAGTTAAAGAAAACTATAGACAATGCGAACAGTGACCCTAAGATAGTACTACATTCCAGGTGTAAATATTTTGTAAAATGTACTTAAAACCAGTGATATAACTTCGAGACGATTGAAGTGCAGTGAAAAATGTCTCAGGCCCCAAATAAGTCGCTCCAAAAGATGTGCAAATCACCAAAGAATACCAGTTTTCAAATCAAGCAAGAAAAGATTGACTACGAGAATATGAGTACCAATTGTACCGTGATCGGTTCAAACAATCTCAATCTTGTGAAGAAGCCTCAAATGGTAACGAGCATGTCGCCGGCTTATTCTAATCCTAGCCCCAACTATCATCCACAGTCGCCGTATTCCTCTCCGGCAAGTCTCAAATCTCCGTCTCCCAGTTTGAAACCTCCCACGCCTCAACCCAACTTTCCTGTGATGCAAATAATCCACAACAACCTTATTACGAGGCCGATGCAGACGTCCCAGCCGCAAAATATTATCAAGCTGAAACCGCACTTGAATATCTTACCCAAGCCTAGTGCCAGTCCTCAACCTTCGCCGAAGCCAAGTGTCAGGTAAGCAATTTTCTTCAAATTTAGTGTTGGTTTTATCCATTAATGAAATGCGTAGCAATTCAGTGTGAAAGCTTGCATTTTTGTTGCAAGCTAACCCGAAAGACCCCAAGTTTATAGACATGTTAGGAGGTATTTCTGAATGTGTCTTACAATTTTCGCTAGTCCTGTAAGCAGGATTGACAAATGCTTTAAAGGCGGCCACAGACTGGCGTATATGCATGTCATACAAGTATGTGCAGTACGCATTGCTGGTGGGTTGATATTCGCTGGTGTGTGGGCAAAAAGTATCGTACATGTGCGTCGCACAAGTTTTCTGTTTAAACTTGAATTCATCAATGCGCATACATTAACGTGCATACATGTATGTCGGTGTGTGGAAAAACTTCACTCGTTCTTGATATAATTGGTTAGTTCAGTGTCGTGTTCTAAAATGTCCGATTTAAGAAGTTTTACAAAATAATTTATAATAGAATTCATCGAACTTTATAAAGGTGGAAAACGAAATGTAAAGATTACATGAATAGAAGTAAAAAAGATGCAGCCTATGAAACTTAAAAAATTACAAGAGATTGAACCAACTGCAATAAAAAAAAATACCGTTAAAGCTGAAATAAATAGTATTTGTGGGAGTTTTCGATGAGAATTGAAAAAAGATTGGAAGAATCTAAACGATCAGGTGCAGGAACGGATGGAATATATGTGACTCATTTGTGGTGTTACGATTTATTGTTATTTTGCAAAGATCAAGAAACTCCTCGAACATCAGTCAGCAACATTGAGGATCAGGAAAGCCAGGAGAAGAGTGAACAAGAAAATAACGATAAAGGGGAAGTAAGGCAAATTCAGTTATATTTTTCAATCACTCAATCAATCAATCAATGCTTTATTGTCCAAGAATACAATTACTCCTATTGACAAAGCTCACTATCAGCTAATTAGCATTAGAGTATTAATAATATCGAAGTATAAAATATAAAAAGGAAAAACATACTATAAAAGATTCAAATAGTCATGATATATACAAGCTAAAACCTTAAACCTTAAAAACGTTTAACACTAAATACAAAAAGCAGTTAAAAACATTGTTCAACAACATCAAAACAAACACATGTTCAATAGCTAAAACTTCTAAGCAGCACCTAAATTGCTAAAATGAAATTATGGAGACATGTTAGGAGGTATTTCTGAATGTGTGTCAATTTTATTACATTTAAAAATATTCTTGGATAAAATTAATAATAATCAATGTAGTATTCTTTGTTGCCATTCTACTGCATCTTCATTATTAAAGAAATCCATAAACAATTCCCTGACTTGTTGTGCCTCATTGTTTTCTAATCTTTATATAGTCATTCTTTAATACTTGAAACATATAGCGCTGCAGGTTTTCGGAATTATTTTGCCCAACGACTAAAGAGAAATTAGTAGAAAACTTCAAATCTTCGTAATTCCTCCCAGTCGCTAGGTAGCGAAGAGTGGCTGCCAAAAGTTCATGAGGTGATATAGCAGGCCTCAGTATTGTGTCCTTCCCCATTACTGGGATTGCTGACTTAAGCAGCATAACATAACTGTCTTCATCCATCCTTAGATAGTTTCTTCAATCATCAGATTCTAAGCGTAATTATTCCAGTAAATGTATATGTGTAAACTGTTGTCGCTTCAAAAGCCATTCCACTAGTAAGTGTCTGATGATGTTTCCTTAATTTATTTCGGTTTTTTTTTTAACATGTACGCATACGCCACTGATAACAAGATGAACTCGTCTTCACCACTCATCGTGCACAATTCAACCACATGTTTGACACCCAAGAAGCCTCGTTTGGGAACAATGGCGCGCGGCATACATATTATGTCATACATGTTTGACATGCATGTATGACACACATATACACCAGTTTGTGGCCACCTTAAGACGTGAAAAAGTGGGTTCTTTCAAATGAAACTTTGGATCATAGACAATAGTTTCTAGACTTTTTACATATTACAATTTGATTAACTGAATTATCGGGTCTTGTGACATATAGGTGTCTACGATTTCGCGATTTGTTTTTTTTTCACTGGAAAGGAGTAGTTTGAGCCAAAAAAAAAATCGGAGGATCCCCCACATTTGAGCCGAAAAAATGGCCCCAAAGTTCTACTTTTCAGGCTGAATTGGGTTAGTTTGGTTAGCCCCCAGTTAGTTCCTGTTTGATGAGTCCCCGGAGCGAGCGAAGTGAAGTGAAATATTAGTAGAATGATAAAAATTACTAAATGAAATATGCACAAATCAAGTATATTGTGGCAACCAATTGCTAAAATTTCCTTATTTTCACGTCACACCTGGGAAAGTAGTAGAGGAAGTTCGTCGTTCTATGTCAATTAACCTCAAAACTTGAACTTTGGGCACTTTTTTTTGGCTCAAATGTGGGGAATCCTCCAATTTTTTTTGGCTTAAACTACTCTATAGGACACCCCCTTTCTATTGGGGGAAAAAAATCGCGAAATCGTAGACATTTATATGTCACAAGACCCCAATTATCCACTAAAGGGTTACTCAGAAGCAATTGTTATTACTTATTAGTGTAATATTCAAAGTACTCACATTTACTGGCAGACCCTTTACAGTCATATGTCACTATACTATATTAGTTGCTTTTGATTGGTGGATTAATGTCACTTTTACTCAGTCAGGTTATTCCAGCAAGTCTAGATGGTCTCTGCAGCAAGGGCAATACAGGTTTTCTTAATTTTTTTGAGGTTATGTTTGTTCCTTTTTGTAAATTTGGTTTAGATTCAGTTAGTGTTGTTTGATTGCACCCCGGAACGAGCGAAGCGAGCGGAGGGCCATGCGTGTAGTTAAAACTACTCTAAAGTGATGTTAACCCACCAATCAGAAGCGGCTAATATAGCATAGTGTCGTAGGACTGTAAATGATCATATTATGCTGGGCTCCGCTTGTCACCTGTTCAATAAATAAACAAATAAGGATGCAGATGACAATGACATGAATTGCAGCAAATTCAATATGGAGAATCTATCAGTGCTTTTGTAGTGGCAAATGACATACGTAATTCTAATAGATTGTATAGCAACAATAAAATCTCCTCACCTAAAGGAACGCAAACTTGCCACCAGCTGCCAACTCGCAATGAGAAAGGGATACAAACAGTTGGAGAGAAAACTCAATTAGCAAATGTAACCACCCAAACCGACACCTTATATGCCACGCATGCTGAATCTCAAACTGACCCAGATTCTCATCAACCCACACACCCTGCCGTCCGCGAAAACAACCAACCAAACCTGAAAAACAGTGCCACCAATGATCAGAATTTTAGGAGGCGCCAACTGCTCATAATCGGCGAAGAATTCCACACAAGAGGCTTAAGCATGTTGCTTAAGAGCAACTCCAACAGTAGTTGTGACATCAACTGCGCGCGAAATGTCACTGTTGAAGACATAATAAATAAATATTCTGACTTGCTTCTGAAACTTACGAAGGAAGACTATATCTTGCTTTGTACCGGAATTAAGGATGCTTATCTCGGAAGAGTGATTGGCCCCCGCATCTGGTCAAAACTGATGGATATCTCCAATGTATCTAATTTAATCATAATAGGTCCTGCATATGCCTCAAAGAGACCAGTCCTCAACAACTTTATCTACGAACTTAACTCGAACATTCACAAGCACGTCCACAAGGACACGAACAACTCAGTATTTCTGAGTATGGACAATTTCACAACTGAAGAGGAAAAAAATTCGTTCTGCACACCAACCCTAAACGGGAAGCTTAAAATTACCCGGTTTTTATGGAATGAAGTTATAGCTCCACTGAGCTCCACCAGACCTAGGCAGCGGAGACACGTCAACGCATCAGTAAACCACGACACAAATTTTTAAATTTATTCAACGAATCTGAATCAGATCATCCTCCGATATTGGAATTAACGTCGTCACACCCAAGTTACAGAGTCCATAACAAAAACCTTAACTCGATTTACAGAATGTTCGGGGAATGCGCACTAAAGCATCATGCTTACGGAGACGTATCTTTCCCGGGATCACTTTTCATCAGAGTTTTTCACTGAAAATTACTCAGTGTTCCGCTGCGATCGCGACTATGACCAACTGGACTGCAGCCGAGGCGGTGGCATCCTTATCGCCATCAAGTCGGAGTAACACTCGAGAACAGTTTCCGCTTTCAAGAGTCTTGACTATGAGAGCGTTTGGGTAGAAACAAACTTTGGTAGCAGCAAGGAACTTCTTTGCTGTGTTTACTTCCCTCCTGGATCAGCCCTCGACGCTTATAGTCACTTTACAAACAGCTGTGAAAGCGTAGCCAGCAAATATAATAACTCCAATTTTTTCATCTTCGCCGACTTCAACCTGCCTGGCGTGAGATGGCTCGAAGAAGAAGGCTATTTGACTCCAACGGGTATCCGTAATCCCATAGAGGAAGCTGTGATCGACTGTATGTACTTCTTGGAGCTCCAGCAACGCAACAATATTTCGAATGCACTGGGTAGAATATTGGACTTAGTATTTGTCAGCGATATAAGATACTCGAAAATAACCAAAAGCGAATTTTCAGTAGTACAATGTGACGAACACCATCCCTCTCTAGAATTCCTCTTTGATAGCCACACGTTACAGTTTATAGACAATAAGATTAACATCACTTTGCACCAGTTTCCAATGGCTGATTACCGAAAAGTAAATCTCTTCCTGAACAACGCCGACTGGTCATTCCTTGATAGCCAGGAAGATACAGACCTTCTGGTGCGACAATTCTACGACATTCTGCAAGAAGCGATCGACACACACGTTCCAACCAAAATAGTAACTAGTGGCAAATTCCCAAAATGGTACTCTCCTGCTTTAAAAAAGATGATAGTTCATAAGAATAAACTATATCGAAGATACAAGAGCTCTGGAAGCGAGTGTGACTATCAGATATACTCAAGTGTTCGCCGGGAAACCAAGTTTCACATTGAGCTTTGTTATGCCTCGCACATCGCATCCGCAGAACATATGATTCCGGAAAATATAAAACACTTCTGGGGTTTTATAAACTCATTGAAAAAGGATTCTGGCATACCCAAAAGAATGCAAAACGATGGCAATTTCCTCGAAAGTCCTCAAGAAATAGCAAATGCCTTCGCTGCTCACTTCCAATCAAGTTATTCCGATCACACCGGGATTACTGTGGATCCTGAAATACACGAGAGTATTGTGCAGGGCAGCACGCTACTCCAGCATCAATTCACCATAGTCGAAGTTACATCGAAGCTCAAGGAGCTTGACTGCAGTAAAAACGCCGGCCCAGATGGAATTCCACCTATCTTTTTAAATCGTTGTTCGCAGTCGCTTGCTGCACCAATCTGCACCATCTTCCAAAAAACATTCAACAAAGGAGTTTTCCCAACAGGTGGAAGCATTCCACCCTTTTTCCCATCTACAAGTCCGGTGATAGGACCGAAATCGGTAATTACAGAGGTGTATCAATGCTATCCACGTTGCCGAAGATTTTGGAATCAATTCTGACAGATGAGATCTTCCGTACCTACAAAAACTATATAACCGAAAATCAGCACGGTTTTTTCCAGGGGCGTTCAGCAAATTCCAACCTAGGGGTGTATCAAAATTTCCTAGTTACCAGTCTGGAGATGGGAAAGCAAGTCGATGTTATATACACGGACATATCTAAGCTTGCCATGAGCTGCTTCTCGTAAAGCTCTCAAAGATTGGAATTGGCTCTCACTACTTGAACTGGGTTGCAAGCTACCTGTCGGATCGTCGGCACCGTGTACTCATGGGCGGGGCTACATCTAAGGAGATCCAGGTGTTGTCGGGTGTGCCTCAGGGGTCCCACATTGGTCCAGTTCTGTTTTCCCTATTTGTCAACGACATCTCGTCATGTTTTGAAGAATCGGACTTTCTTATGTACGCCGATGACCTAAAATTTTATAATATTGCGGAAACATCGTCCACCGGACTCCAACAAGATCTGGAGCGCCTGGTTTTATGGTGCAAGAAAAACTGCCTAAAACTAAATGTCAAGAAATGTAAAAAAATGAGCTTTTACAAGGGGATGAATCAAATTGACCACAATTACACCATCGATAATGAGACTCTGGAATTGGTAACTGTCTTTAATGATCTAGGGGTGTTGTTTGACAAAGATCTGTCATTCACTTTACATGTGGATCAAATAGTTTCGAGAGGCTTGCGGCTGCTTGGATTTATAAAGAGGAACACTGCACTGATGACGGACACCAGGGCAATTACGACACTTTACAACTCTCTAGTGCGCAGTATACTTGAATACTGCAGCACCATTTGATCCCCGCAGTACCAGTGTCACATATCTAGGCTCGAAAGGGTGCAGAATAAATTTGTTAAATATTTATTGTATAAACATCGTTTCCCCTATCGCGATTTGTCCTATGACACTAGACTCCTGCTCTGCGGTCTTAAATCGCTGCAAGCTAGACGAGAGAACCAGCTTCTGTTTTTTCTTCATAAACTGATCAACGGGAAGATTGATTGTGCCGATTTACTGAGACTCCTATACCTCAAGATACCAGCGAGAACTTTAAGACACCAACAACTGTTCCACCAACATTATCACCGAACCAACTACGGACAAAGAGCATTTGTGGATCGAATGGTTACAATGTACAACGACAAGTTTAACCACCTAGATATTTTTAACATAAGTCTCAACTCACTGAAGCGTATTGTGTCTTGAACTTTTTTTTATTCTTCTTACACGTTTTATTATCGAATATGTATTGAATGTTAAGTGTTGCAAATGTTTTATATAATGTCCTACAATTAATTGTTTTTAACTCTTTTCGTACCATTTGGAGCTTTGCTCTGTGGTGTGCATGTAAGTACTAAATAAGTACTAAATAAATAAATAAATTAAGTCTACTTATTAAGCAAAATTATATTCAAATTCAAAAAACATTTATTGTGCATTACATATGATCACAAATCAATATACAAAAGGACTGGGTACACTTACAATAGTGGTATCAAAACCTAGCCCTAAAGTAAAGCTACAATCTAACAATACGTGATTAGAGGTAAAAACAAAAAGAAAAAACAGTGTTTAAAACTTATAAGAACAGAAAAAACACTAACAAAATCAAAATAGGTCAAAATTAAAACTCTGTAACCATCCAGAACAGTCAATACAAGACTATTATATTTTACCCATTACAATGAGGAGAGTAGCTCCTCGGGTATGGAAATATCAAACAGGTTTGCAGATTATTTTTCTAAGGTTTATAGCATTAGACAATGTCCGAATGTTAACAAAATCAGCTCGGACTTTTCTAATATAAACATTACACAATATAATATTACTATATCAGATGTATATATGTATTCATCTACATTCCCTAGATCCACATAAGGGTCCGGGTCCCGATGGATTGCCGCCGCCTCTTATCAAATAATGTAGTTTTGTCCTGGCACGCCCACTGCATATTATATTCAACTTATCTCTAGAGCTGGGTTTGTTCCCAGAAGTTTGGAAGGCGAGCTTCCTGACTCCCATACACAAGTCACGATCTCTTATGGTCGCTGTTCCTCCTTTGCTGATGATACTACAGTCCTCTGGCATCACCAGGATCCAGCACAACTTGAAAGCCTTGTAAAGGAGGACTTAGAGGCGATAAAGAACTGGTGCAGTGCCAATAGATTGAGCTTCAATATCAAAAAGACCAGTATTATAAATTTTAAGGGGGATCTGGGAGAAATATCACTGGATGGCCAATTAATAAGGACTAGCAGTTCCAATAAGTTTTTAGGATTGCATTTGGATGCTAAATTAAAATATGACTCTCACATCTTAGAACTGTGTGGCAAATTGTCAGTGGGTTGCTATGCCGTTTGGACTGTGAAATGTCATTTGGACAAGTCTGTTGCCAGGACTGTGTATTTTTCTGTTGTTGAGAGCCACCTGAGATACGGTATTGCATTCTGGGGTTGCTGCTCACTAGGTCTGTTTCAACGGGTCTTTGTTATTCAGACCTCTGTGGTCTGAATCGTGTAGGCCTCATTTTATTTCAGAAGGTATCTTGACCTTGGCATCTCTTTTTATACTAGAATCTGCATGTATAATATTTCGAAAATACAAAAACATTTTCAATCCCTCTCACCCGTTACATGCTGTTAATGGTAGAAGCTCACACATTGTATCTTTACCCATTCCTTCTTCTTCTCTGACTAAAAACTCTATATTTTATAATTCCAAGAAACTGTTTAATCATTTGCCATTGGAATTAAGCCTCTATGTGAAATTTAGGAAAAGGGTCACAGGCCTTCTGGTGTCACTTGCATGTTATTCTGTTGAGGAGTACTACGGGCATAATTTTAATTGATTTGTCTTATTTTATTGTTTTAAAATGGTTTTAAATCTTTTGTTTCTGTTATGTACCTACCTGTCTTTAACATTTATATTTGGGTCTGTGTGAGAGACTTCTAATTCTGTCTGTTTGTGATTGATTTTAACTATATTTTTCACTCTTAAATTATTTTTAAACAATTTTTTGTTTTATTGACATGTTAAGTTTTATTACTGTATTATAACCTTTAGTGTATGACTATTTTAAGTATTTGGCAAACTGATGAACTTTTTTCCAGCTTTGTCAATGAATTTCTTGAAATTTACGATAATAAAGCATAAAGCCTTATTTGATTTGATTTGATTTGAAGTCGGGGAATGGGGCATTGGTAACAAATTATAGACCCTAATTAGCATCCTGAGCATAATCCCCAAGGTCTTTGCGAATATTTTAACAAAGTATTTGACAGTTGAGCTGGGTGCGGTTACCATCCCTCGTCAATTTGGTTTTATAATGGATGAGATGTTATTAAAGTTGTAGGGGCATCTCTTGAAAAATCCCAACATTTTCAAAGCTTTGGAAACAATATCAGTTATTTGAGGGATGAATGACAATGACGAATCAAAGACAACACCCAAGTCCCTAGTCTCTGTCACTGTACATTGCTTATGTAGTGGTTCCACGGAATAGGATTTCGACCCCCTGAAAAACAAACAACCTTACATTTAGAAGTGTTAAGCTCCATTCAACCACTCAATTAATCTGCACAAGTCCGCCTGTAGGCCCGAGCAGTCTTCCAAGCTGGAGACCCCCGCAAAGATCTTGAGATCATCTGCAAAACACAAAATTAACTTTTTAGGAAACATGAAGAAATATCGTTAATAAAAATGTCAAACAGCAAGGGTCCCAAATGAGATCCCTGAGGTACCCCAGAAGGCACCCCAATTTCCACTGACTGGAAGTTTAACGATCTGATAACGATGATCTAAGTAACTGCTGATCCAAGATAGAAGCGCTCCCGTAATTCCAAGCTTTTGTAACTTTGCCAAAAGAACCCTGTGATTCACCGTGTCAAAGGCCTTAGAGAAATTCGTGTATACAGAGTGAACCACACCGCCATGCTCAAGGGTTCTGGAAAGAAAGATGAGTAAATTTAACTCAGTCATACGTTTGGAAGGGAAACCAAATTGTTGTTCAATGGTATCAGAATTTAATTGTGGAGTCAGTAGCTTAGTTACCAGATTTTCACAGAGTTTTGGTATGGTGCTAAGGTTGCATATAGGTCTGTAGTTAGCAATGTTCGATCTGTCTCCCTGCTTGTGAATTGGAATTTTATATTCTACCTTCCAGTAATCCGGGAACAAGCCAGTTTTAAGTGATCCATTAAAAATTATGAACAATGGACGAAACAATACAAAACTACATGCTCTAAGAAGAGATGGGGGGATACCGTCCGGTCCTGGACCCATTGTAATGACTAATCTGGATAGTTCCTCATATATAGCAGAAATGTTAATGCGACAATCAGGTATAGTTAAGGATGACGCGGAAGAACCAAGACTCACAACAATTTCCCTTTCACAATACACACTCTCGATGAATTCTGCAAACAAGTCCGTCAGACCACCCTGAATATAATACATCATTGAGGGCAACTCACTCTGTTTATGCTTTGAGTTAACGAAATTCCAAAATGGCTTAATATTATTAAAGTTCACTATAGATAGTTCAGAGTCTCACACAAAATCATTGTAACAGTCCCGATACATAGTCTTGCACTGCGACCTGAGTCTTGAGAACTCACCGTAATCCTGAGGCACTCCTGACCGCTTCCACGCCTCATGCACTCTCTTCTTCAGAAACACCAATGATTTCAGCTCGTGGGAGAACCATCTCGGGAACTTTCTGCTACTCAACCTCTTTAGAAGAACAAAACAGTGGACAGCGGCATACAAAATGTCATAGAAAGTGTAAATCATCTCTTCCACAGGTTTAGACCGAAGAATCATGTCCCAGTCCTGTGCACCAATATGCTCATTGAGAGATTCATAGTCAGCTGACTTAAAGTCATAATAGAAAATGCAGGGCTGAGGGGTAACAAGATTCCGGTGACTGGCCGAGTCATACACCTCAATCATCAATGGAGGGTGAAAAGCATCAGGAAGTATGACGGATTCTGCTGCAATTATCGCAGCAGCAGTAGTCATGACACTTCCCGAGAAGACCAAGTCCAGCATCGAACCATGGGAATTAACAACATTGTTTACTTGAAACATGTTTTGGTATGCACACATGTTGGAAAGAGTCTCAATGGATTCCGATTCCTGAGCCTGCGCAAGAGGACCGGACATAGCGCCAGATCCGGTTATCAGGATTTGGCAGGTTTAAGTCACCTAGGAGACACAATTCACTGCCTCGATAAGTCTCAGATAGTCTGGCTATGTTATCACAGAAACTAATATATTTATCACAGTTTGACCTTGGTGGAATATAAACGGCTCCAATGAGCAGCATGTTAGCTCCAGTGCTCGACAACGAATAACTGTTCAATGTCCGTTGATGAATCACAGATACAGCTGTTAATACTTTTATGTACCGCTGCCAGTACACCACCGCCTCGGGAGGGAGTACTAGTAAAAGCGGAACGAGCAAATCGGTAAATATTGTAGTCTTGCAAACCTAGTTCGGCATCATGAATACCTGCACACAGCCAAGTCTCAGTAAAAACAAGTATTTTATGTACACATAAGGTGACCGAAGTCAAGAGGGTGCTCAGCTTATTATGTAGGCCACGTACATTTTGATAGTATATAGAATATTTTGGACTGTTCACATGGGCTGGTTGGAGTTTTTTGTATGATGACAGGAATTCCCCTATCGAATCTCAGGTATAGATTAGATTCACCCCTACATAATCAATCTTGCAATTCAGCCCGCTTTTCTTTCTCGAGTTCCATCTGTCGCTGCGTTAAGTCTATGCTGACATAAATATTCCTACCCTTGAGTTTGGTACATTGTCTTACAGTTGTAGTTCAGTAATTATTGGTTCGTTTGGAGTTGTTGAGGTCGTATTTGAGGTATTTGTTTTCAATGACTGAACTTCCGCCTTGAGATATTTGATTGCCTTAATAAGGCTTGGTACCGCCAACAGTCCCGAGGAGCAATCCGGACAGAGGAACTTCAGGACTCGTTTGTTCTTCAGTTCCATTAGGTACTCTTATCTCGGTAGGAGTCAATCCTGAGCATGAAACATTCTTGTGGAGACTTCTGGCACAACCATCAAATGAGATGAGCACACTCACATCCTTTTCCTCGTTTTTACATGCGATGCACCTCATGGTTTTAGGTTAGGCAATGCTCTTGTGACAGGCTTACAGATTTCGAAGCTTACAAAGGAAACTCCAATTAATTTTTTACCTGAAAATCAAGATTAAAATGATTAAAAAGTTAATTTGCCACAACATATACAGTCGGACTTGCCGCTGATGCAGTTTGACGGCTGAGGGGCAGAGGAGAAAAACCCTACAAAAACAGGTGGCGGCGAAGGCTGTCAGTAGCAGTAGTTTTGTTTTTATCTGTTTTGATAGGGGCTGAGTGAAATCAAATTTTTTTATCGCATTCTTTTCGAAACTTATTACCCGTGCTGTTGACTATATATGCACCACATTTTTTATCTTAAGGGTGTCTTGTCAGTTTCTTCCTGAATTGATTTGAAGTGACTTCGAGGTCATGAATGAATCCGAGAAAAAATTCACAAGTACAAAACGAGCTTTAGGTTTTGTTAATTTCATATTTGTTTTTTCTTATTTTCAAATCTTGTTTGTTAAGTTTTGTCAATTATTGAAAATATGTAATTAAATGAAATGCCTTGTCTCTCGATAAATTAATTATATATTTATATTATATCAAACTACCCAAAAGTGTCAGAAAAGTGACCAAAAATTGATTGATATTTGATACAAATGAAAAAATTAAATCCTCAGTAGTATTGATGTGGTAGGCAGGAGTATGGTACCATAGAGTTGAGTTGGTTCAATAACATTTTTCCGGTTGTAAGAGCTACTGTCCTGTAGGAACTCGTAATCTTCCTTCTATATTTGCAAGTCGATGATTCCTCAATCCTCTTTGTGTAATTAGGCAGTTAATTAAAAATTCTGGCTGATCTTTCATAAAGTGATGTACCATGTTGGGGTAAGCCAGATTTCCCCCCAGTTTATTTACTGTTGTTCACATATTTCATAGGATTGAATATGCAGATATCTATTACTGACAGTAACTTGTTTTTCCTTAAGAACATCTCTACCATGATTTCCGTCAATTTAGGTTAACCGTCAGTCTTATGATACCATTTTGAGCCGTAAATGTTCTATCCATTTTTAAGGCTTGCTTCTAGGGTAGTAGTATAGACATGATGAGGGCAGTGTTAATAATGGAACAATGTTTTTTTAATTTAAGAAGGACTGGTGATGCTCATGTAGCTTTTAAGTCAAAACAGCTCTCCAAAAACCGTTCAGATGATGATTCATTATTGCAGAAGTTTTTCTTATTTTTTGTTGGGTTTCTACTTTATCTTCCTCCGAAATTGCGACCGATGTATCATCTGCAATTTTTACAGTGGATTGAGAAAGTTCCAAATCGTTTACGATGAGGTGTATGTATTGATCTTTGTACAGCACGTACGTCTATTTTGTGACTCTCTGAGAAGTATTTTTTTCTGAGATTTTCTCTGATCCTACTCACAAAGTCCAGATTGAGGGCGTCACAAGTTCTGGCCAATTAAAAAAAATAGCATGCAATTCTTGCAGCTCTATGTGTTGTACAACTTCCATAGGTTGAAAAGTGGTTGATTTTTGTTCCGTGAACTCAACTTGATTAACGATCTGAAAATAATTAAATACCTATAATGCAAAAATGGCACAATGCATCGAAACAGTTCTGTGATTTTCCATGGATCGCCCTTTTTGAAAAATAGAACGATTTTTGCCAGGTTCAACATTGTAGGGAAAGTTCCATTTTAGATGGATTAAATAATAATCTATGATTTGAATTATTTGGTATATTTATTAAGTACATAGCTACTTATTAAAAATAATTTTTACGTTTCTGATGTAAGAAGCACTGGTTCCACAAAACTCATAAATGGTGTAAGATAATTTGTAGATATTTAAGTTAAATTATAAAACTATCATGATTTAAAAATAAATCAGACGAATTATGTGTAATTAATAGTAGTCAAAAAAATCCACATCAAAGCCTGAGGTTTTCTGTTTAATAAAATGTCTTGGTTATGCACTGAGCAGAAATCACTTAGCAAAAAAAGTTGAAAAAATACAGAAACCTCTGGAATTATATTTATGCAGGCTTAATTTTGTTGATTTGATTTACTTTAAGGAGAAACCACTTGACTTTCATCAGTATTGTTGCCTACTGTAAATACCAAGTGTCTCTATTTACCTCTATTCATTGAGGAGGAATTGAAATTATTTTTTTTTCTACATAATTTTTAGTCCTCAAATTGTGATACCGACTGTGAGTCAGGCCACAGGAACAGCAACGGCTACTCTGATGCCTACAGCTCAGCCGTTGCTGCTTAACCAGATGCCTATGCTTGCAGCCCCAGGAGTTCAATTCATTTTGCGACCTCAGACTGCTGCATCCATGACCGCAGGGCCTAAATTACAGGTAACGTCATCCCGACAGTGATATTTATTACCTTTATACATAATAATAAAATAGTAGTAGATCTCTTAAAAGGACCAGCTGTGAAGGTTAGAATGAGAAACGCAGTTTGCACTGCCAGTAAAATCTAAAATTGTAAAAACATTACTTATGTGATTAGTCTATTAAGAGGCACATACTGCAGGGTATTATCTGAAATTTTCAGGTGGAATATAGAAATTGTAATGGCCTAGTATCCTGAATGAAATAATAGAACTCTGAGTTGCTTAGACTCAAGCTTCCCTGCATCATTATATGTTACAAATATTCAACAAAAAGGCTTTGTACTTATCCAATAATTTATTTTGTTAGTCTGAATTAAAAAAATCTATTTCTTAAGGTATATAAAAACACTCGGGATATATTGATAACTGAAGCGCCCACATAAAAACTTAGGTTACAATTGATTACTTGAGAGACGTTGTTTGAGATTTTAAACATTTCTTTAATGCTAACACACACTAGAATTTAAAGTTTTTTTGGTTATTTAGGTTCCTGGAACAATGGTTCAGGGTAATGTTAAATGCTAAATAATCTAGTCATTTCTGCATTTTTTAATATTATATATATTTCAGGCAACTTCTCAAGCTCCTCAAGGGTTGATACTCCAACCGGCATGCGCCACTCAGCAGCTGCTCCAGTTAGGGGGTCCTGCTAGGTCCCAGCCCATGGTTAGGGTATTAGCCAATGGAGTTCAGTTGGCCCCTTCTACAACCACATATGTAACGACACAGGTTAGTTATTTACATAAATACAATACATCCTAGGATGCTATTAATGCAGTACTAGCATAAGCTGATAATGTCAAGGTTTCATGCATTGCTATGGCCCATGTGGGCTATATTAGTGTTTATATATATTATTACTGGTGTTACTCTGGATATAGAAACTATTGTCATATTTTAGATGGCGAATCAGCCTATTAACGCCACCCACATCCATCAGACTATCGTCAACAATGCCCAGCAACACCAACAACAACAGCAGCAGCAGCATCACCATCATCATCAACAGATCCACATTCAACAACAGGTCCTCAAGAGGAAGCCCAAGGTGAAAGTGAAAAAGAAGCTGGATTTGGCAAATATAATGAAACTGTCAGGTATGGTAACCAGATTGTACACAAATAGATCTGAACTGGTCCTCACGCGTCTTAATCACCCATAAGGTCTGTTCTTTCCTTCCTATGTATCCTTATTTCGTTCGTTGAGATTTCTGGACAGTACACTTCATAGCTGTTTAGTAATGACCGGCGTTGGATTTGATATATGTATGTTATAATCTCAACACATAATGATATGCTTTTCGAAAGATAACCAAATGGTCTAAAAGAATTTCAAGTCTTTGTATAAAGTCCTTTACTGCCGTACTAGGACTTCTGTATATACAAACAATAATACATACACCCGGTACATCATACTCAATACCACAAGATTCAAAAACTCTCCACACAATACATGTCCAAATCCAAGGGGGTAAAAGAGACCATTCTGTGAGTATAAATAATGACTACTCGCCACCACATAGCCTTCCAAGTCAAAAAAATTGTAATTTTTGAACCAAGTCTCTGCAAAACATAAAATCTTAAATTGACCGTCACATAAATAAACATCTAAACAATGTTTTTTATTTCTAATGGATTGAATATTTGTATAAAATAGTTCTTTGGGCGTTCCGAATTTATTTTACGCCTGCTCGGGGACGCAAAAAAAGGTTTTTTATTATTATTTAAATTGTCCTCACCTCCATTACTATCTACAGATATTTGAGACCCAGAATCTCTGCTTTATATTGTCTTGATAGATGATAGATTTTCTTGATTTTGGCTTTCATGTAATTCTGAATCTATGTTATCGTCGCGTCGATTGAAATGTGAGTCTCATTTAGATTATTGTGTGATTCAGTGTCGATATTATCGTCTATTAAAATGTGAGTATCATTGACCTGATTGGCATTGTTGCATCCTTCTGTTCTGATAAAAGTTATAGCTTGATTCTGTTTTTTCTTGTTGGTGATGGTATTTCACTTTGTGAGTCAATGTTCAATTTTATGGCCAAAAATTTATATATGTCTTGGAGACATTTTATAAAATTATACAATTAATAGATCTTATATAAAGTTTTATGGGGCCACTATAAAATGAAATATATACGTTATTCCTGGCCTAGTATGATTTTATCGCCATTGTTAATGTTTAGGCATTGGGGACGAAGACGATATCCAATTCGAGAGTGACACTTCGCAGAGCGAGAGCGAACATAACTCGGTGCCGACCACGCCGCAACCGCTTTCACAGGGACTACCGATGGCGCCGACCGGTAATATGCAGTGCCCGCCGACTGGCTTTGTGCAGGCAGACCCCAAGAAGAACATCCAAAATATTCAGATATCTGCCATGCCGCAGCCTCCCGTCATGCAGGTTAATATATATTTTGATTTGTTTGTTTGTTAACAACTCAACAAAACTCGTTTACAAACACACATTCAATGTGTTCGCTTTCAGTAGATCTGATGCACAATTATTTAAAAGCTATGGCCGATTTGACCGTTTAGGTTTTTCAGCACCATGAATCCGCAGCGTTCCCATAAACTGCCTGCGTAATAAATGGAATGTACCTGTATAATATTTTCCAGTAAATTTAGCCTTGTGTCTCCTTTGAATGAATAAATGGGAAATTTGTCTTCTTAGGTCCTTAACCAGAACTTCCAGAGTGGTATGATCGCGAATAGTAACTCTCAGGCAGCGGCCGCAGCTGCAGCCGCCGCCCAGGCTAGCGGCGGACTACCCTTCAATTCGACCTTCATCACACCGAATTTCACCATCAACAATGGTCTCATGCTGCAAAGAAGCGGTGGATTTAAGCTGACAGTAGGAGAAGATGGCCGATTGGTTTTGCAACATGACCCTACCTTAAATCAGGTGAGTTTTATAGTATTGTGCATATTAAAGACAACAAAACCATTCGAAAAATGAATGCGAGAAAAATCAGAATAGATTCATTTCCTACTCGCCTAATATACTAACAAGCTCCTAGACCTTGGCAATAGTTAACTTAGGCTATTATAAACGAGTTGATTTTACCGGATATGACCTTGGAATTCTTCAGAGGAAACTGACAAAAATTGTGCGGTTACAATATCGTTTGATTATCTTATTGTCAGTTAGAATTAGAAAATTTTTCCCATGCTATCTCCATGTTTACAAAAAGTATTGGAATTACTGGTCTTTGCAATGGAGGTACTATGATAATGTGTAGACAGGATTTTCAAGGTTTGTCTGATTTTAGAAATGTTGCTAAGTATAGTTTTATTTGTGAGGAACTAGATTTTGAAATTTGTATGGCTCATTCAACAAAGTTAAAGTTGTTTTTGTTGTGTGCCTATCGATCACCTAATGCCGATGTCAACGTATTTATTTCTAAACTCGAAATTATATTATCAAGTCTTCCTCCTCATGCTTCAGTGATACTGGCGGGTGATTTTAATATTAATTTTCTTGACAAGAACCCGAACTCTTGTAAATCTCTAGGTCATTTGTTACATTCATTAGGTATTACGGTGCACATTGACCAACCAACTAGAATAAGTAGCCACTCTACCACTCTTTTGGACTACTTCTGCACTAATTTCAATCCTGAAAATGTTCTATGTCTGGTGGAAGATGCAGCACTATCAGATCATTGTGCAGTTGTGTCAAAGTTTAACCTGGACGCTAGTTTTGAAAAGAGAGCAAAACACTTCAAGGGAAGTTTACTAACAAGAAGTAATTTTTCCAGGTTTAGGCAGCTTTTAGACACGTATGATTGGGGTAGCTGTGGTGATGGATCTGTTTCACTCAGTTCTTTTCATTGTCAGCTGCAGCAAAATATGCGAGAGTACTTTTCCACTTGTAAATATAAAACCTAGGAAAAAAAGTAAGCCTTGGTTAACTAAAGGGATTAAAGTATCAGCCAAAAATATGAAGTTGCCTACATTCTATGAAGGCCTTTTATATTCACAATGAATTTTTTCTATCCTACTTTTACAGATACCACAGCATTTTTCGTAGTACTCTTAAACTTGCCAAACAAATGTTTTATAATAACCGCATAAATTTAGCTTCTAGTAAGCTGAAAGAAATATGGAGAATCGTAAATAACTTCAGAGGCACTGGTTCTTCACATTCATTGCAATCATGTTTAAAAGCCAATGATTTAAATGCCTATTATATTACTGCTCGATTAGCGACAAACTTGCTAACAATCTTACAAAAGTTCCAGTGGATCCACTTCATTGGCTTAATCGAAGGGCCATTGCTGGGAGCTTTTACTTTCGTCCTGTTACTCCGGAGGAACTTATGAGTGTTGTTCAATCGATAAAAAATAAGAATTCATCTGGTTGGGATGACATATCAGTAAGGGTGTTTTTAAATTTACCTCATTCTGTTTTTGCCACCCTGGCTTAACAACTCCTTTGAGGAAGGAAGTTTCCCAGCGACATTAAAAAGAGCCTCTGTTATTCCTCTCTTCAAGGGAGGAGACAGGGAAGTCCCATCTCACTATAGGCCTATTTCTCTTCTGCCAACACTTACAAAGATAGTGGAAAAACTTATGAAAGATAGAATGCTACAGTTTCTTAAGGGCCATAATATTCTTTGTGCTTCGCAATTCGGCTTTCTGGAATCTAAAAATACTAATGACGCTATTTTTCGAGTGCTTGAACAGCTGTATCTTAGCCTTAATGAGGGGGATTGTGCTTCTGCGGTGTTTTGTGATATTTCTAGAGCCTTTGATTGTATCGATCATGGTATTTTAGTTGGAAAGTTGGGTGTGTATGGCTTTGGATGAAAATCTCTCCAGTGGTTCCAATCTTATCTTGAGGGAAGATCTCAGGCCTTTTATTTTCAAAACACCAAATCTAACTTGATGAACATTAAGTCCGGTGTTCCACGAGGTTCTGTGTTAGGCCCTCTATTATCTTTGCTTTATGTCAATGACTTGCCTGGTGTACTGAGATACGGTTCTTGTACAGCATTTGCCGATGATACAACAGTCTTGTGGCATCATAAGGATCCTGTCACTTTGAAGCAAATGATAGATGATGACCTTGGGAGTGTTAAACTTTGGTGTGATGCTAGTGCCTTGACATTTAATATTGCAAAGACAAGTATTCTAAATTTTAGAGGAAATATTGAGAACATTGCTATAGGAAACACTAAAATTGAACACTTGGATGAGTGTAAATTTTTGGGAGTTTGTATTGACAGCAGGTTGAAGTTTGAATCTCACATAAGTAATCTCTGCTCTAAGGTTTCTTCGGGTTGTTATGCTGTGAGAACTGTGAGAATTGAGATTGGTGCTATGGTTGCAAGAAGTGTATATTTTGCATTGGTTGAATCGCACCTAAGGTATGGGATTTGCTTCTGGGGCTCATGTTCAACAACGCTCTTTAATTCGCTTTTTGTGCTACAGAAAAGAGCAGTGCGTTGTATCTATAACCTGGCTACTAGAGACTCCTGTCACCCATATTTTGTCAGTGGTGGCATTTTGACAGTAGCGTGTATTTTCATCATGGAAACGGTCTGCCTTATGTATAGGAAACATAGTACCACCATCTTTGCATCAAATACTAACCATACCCGCAGTTCTCACCAACTCAGTTTACCAATCCCTCATTCAGCTTTAACTAAAAAGTCTGTCATTTACAATAGTGGAAAACTTTTTAATCATTTGCCACCCAGGATCAGGCACCTTCAAAATTACAAAAGGCTTAGAGCTGGTGTTAAAAAGTTACTTGTGTCCCATGAATTTTATCAGCTTGATGATTACCTGAATTGTTCATTTTAGCATTTATTTTTATTTTTAGCCATACATAATTTTATTAAGCATTTTAAGTTATAGATTTTGGCGATTTTAATATGTTTCAATGCCTACTTAAACCAATGTATTTTGACCTCCTACATGTTAGTATGTTCAAATTTTGTCTTTTGTCTATATGTATATAAAAAAATTTGACTCTATTGTATCGTTATATTTAGATCCACTTTGTCAATAACTATATGGTTATGATAATAAAGCATATTTTGACTTTGACTTTGCTTTTTAGGATAAAGTGTTTTTTTGAGTATAACGGGCTTTTTGCTATCTAATATCTGCAATATTCCAAATAATTAGAAATATATAAAATTGTCTTCCTTAAATATGTGTATATATTTCATAAAAGTGGCTCTTGGATATCCCAGAGGGAATATTTATTTCATGTTTCATGTTTATTTCATGAGTAATGCTTATCAAGTATATTTAATGGTAATGGAGAGTCAATAATTGAGTAAGAGCGCACGATTATTGCTCCCGTCGCGAAAACGAGCCTTATTAATTTGAATAAAACGGTTTAAATTAGTAAATAAGTACGATTTGAATTTTGATGCGACTTTCCGAGTGATATCAGTAGTGATTTTTTTCAATTTGTCGCAGTTGTAAACTCGCAAAAATGAAATAACAATAACCTTTTGTCCAGTCAGTGCATAAAAAACTTATGTACATATCTGATATGCATTCTATGAGCTAGGGAGCTCCAGTGAACTGCATTTGTATAAAACTTAGTACAATTACTCTCTCAATTTGTGATGTGAGATGGAGTGTGATATATGCAAGGATTCGGGCGGCAGCAGAAACTCAATTTTTTGCTGTGATATATGCAAAGGAAATTACTGCAAATCTTGTGCTAACCTCACTTCATCCAAGGTAAAGGTATTGGAGCTTAAAGAAAGTCGAGTTCTTAAATTTATTTGTAAAAAGTGTGAGAAATTTGAGCATCATACTTTGTTGCAAGGGACAATTGAAGATGAACAACTTATAATCCAAGCCAAGGAGGAATTAATAAACTTATTGAAGAAAAGAATAGAAGAAATGGAAGGAGCACATATGGTCAGGATAGGACAGCAATGCACATTCAGTCAAGTTGTCCAAGGGGGTCGGGCAACGGTACAGAACGATAAAACAAACTTACCAAGTATTATCACACCAAAACAGCAACAGTCTGTTGAAAAGACAGAAGCTGAGATAAAAAGGACAATTAAACCAACGGATTTGAAGATATGTATAAAAAATACTAGAAGTACGAGGGACCGCAGTTTTCTTATAAATTGCAGCAATAGAAAGGATATTGAGACTCTAAAAAAGGAAGCAGCAGGTAAATTGAAAGATTATGATGTTCAGACGACTTCAATGAAGCTACCAAGATTTAAGATAATAGGTTACAATGGTGATCTCAACGAACAACAAATGGCGAGATCCATTAGAGAACAAAACAATTTTTTAGAAGATGGTGACATATTTAGAATATCCTACATTAAAAGATCCAAGAAACCTAATGCAACATCCATGATTTTCGGAGAGTGCTCGCCATCTATATATAGAAAGATTATGATTACAAACAGAATATATATTGAATGGCAACGGTATCCGATATATGAAGATCTAAGTATACCGAGGTGCTTTAAATGCCTGCAGCACTTCCACAAAGCAGAAAAATGCCCTAATGAACAGATATGCGAATATTGTTCAGGGAAACATCATGTAAAGGACTGTCCCAAGCGTCAACAAAGGTGTGCAAATTGTGTCATGGCAAACATTAAGTACAAACTAAACTACAATGAAGGTCATAAAGCAAGCGATATGGAGTGTCCCTCTTATCAGTACCTGTTGAACGTGGTGAGGTCGAAAATAGACTATGGCTGTGGAAATGGCTTCTGAACAACAAGAACTTGTGGTCTTACAAAATTTAGAAACTCTAGTTAACAGGAAAGTATATGTTGTAATTTGATTAGTAGTAGGATCGTATTAGATAGAAAACTGCTAAATATATTGCATTTAAATATCCGAAGTATTCACAAAAACTTTAATGAATTCTTGGTTTTTCTGCCAGCATATAACATAGATTTTTGTGATATGATAGTATTAGGAGAGTCATTTGAAAGTCACGACAATGAGGATCATATTGACGGATAAACTAGCGTCCAGGTTAATGACGCGAAATACAACAGAAATGATGGTGTAGTAATATTTATAAAGTCAAATCTCATATATAACATTGAGTATTACGTACTTAAAAAATCAAGAGTAACTGTTAGTAATATTGTCGTTCAGAAAAATAATAAAATGTTTAATGTTATATGTCTATATAGACCGCCCAACACTAACAAGCAATTTTTTTTTTTTGGAAGACTAGGACCAACTTTTAGTGAATAACGGGCAACGAACTCATTTCGACGTCCTTCTGGGGGATATAAATATTAATATTCTCGAAAAAAAATGATAGTATAGTAAATTCATACCTTTCTTTGTTAAATCATTTTGGTTTCGTCTCTTACATTAGCGCACCAACTCGTGTAACATTTGAAACAAGCTCATGCTTGGATCATTTTTTTGTGAGAAATAAACTAAATATTGGGAATCTAAAATGCAATTCACACATTCTACAGTCCGATTTGACTGATCATTATCCTGTTATGATTAATTTGCACTTAAATCGACCGGATAACAACCATACTACAGGAACAAAGCTTGTGACTAGGAAAGTTACAAAAATAAACGAAACTGATTTTGCTAATATGCTAAAGACGCAAAACTGGAATAATGTATTGATAAAAAACGAGGTAATAGAGGCCACCGACGAATTCTATAAAATAATAACTGACATACTTGATCGAAGTAGTAGTACAAAAATACACATAACGAGTGAACATGCCAAGCGTAAACTCTGGATAACAAACGGGATAATATCAAGTATTAAATACAGAGACAAGATGAAGAGGAAACTTCTCTTAAATTTTAATGAATTAAATGATAGAATATACAAAAACTATAGAAATGACTTACAGAAAATAATCCGGAAACGAAAGTATGAATATTACCAATAGGAAATCAGTAACGCCGGAAACAATTTAAGGAAAGTCTATAATTTAATATCTGAGGCAACCAACAGTGGTAAACATTGGAAGGGGGAAAAGTCTGTTCCGCCAATATCGGACAAAGGTTCCATGGCTTTTTCTAATGAGAAAGATATGGCCAATTTTTGTAATGGTTACTTTGTGGATATAGTAATTAATATGGTACATAATTTACAGAAGCCAATTAATGAACATGAGTTAAACGCATGTAACTTGCCGTCTTTATTTCTGAAGCCCGTAGATGCCAACGAATTAACAATACATATAAGTAACCTGAAAGATGACGGTGCCCCTGGTATTGACAAAATCAATGCCAAACTTATAAAGAAAACTCACGTTTATTTGACCAAACCTTTACTACATATAATTAACTTGATTTTCAGTAGTGGTATAGTTCCTGATCAATTTAAAATCTCAGTTGTGACACCAATTTTTAAGTCTGGGGACAAATCAAATATAAGTAACTATCGCCCCATTAGTTTAATAAATAATTTTTCAAAAATTTTTGAAAAATGTGTTAAATACAGACTTCTTAATTTCTTTCAAACACACCATGTCCTTTCAAGAAAGCAGTATGGATTTCTGAGCGGTTCTGGGACATCCGATGCACTTTACGAACTTACTAAACAAATTACAGACAACTTAGATAAAAGCGAAAAATGTATCGCAGTATTTCTCGACTTAGCAAAGGCATTCGACACGGTGCCTCATGACCGACTCCTGAATGTACTGTTTGGGTATGGTATTAGAGGCACTGTGTTGAGTGTCTTTGAGAGCTACCTAAATGAAAGGAAACAATATCTGAGAATTGGTGATACAATTAGTGATCCTCTTAATATAAAAATAGGAGTACCCCAGGGAACCGTTTTGGGACCAATACTTTTTATCACATACATAAACTCTTTGACAGACCTACTAACTGAAAATGGATCATTGATTTCATATGCAGACGATACAGCAGCAATATTCTCAGCTAAAACATGGCACAATGTAAAGGAAAAAACAATAAATGGGCTGTCTAAAATTAAAGACTGGCTAGACAGTTTTAAGTTGACACTTAATGTACAAAAAACTATTTATATCGCATTTTCCCCTACTGAAGCTGATCGTCCTCATTTTGATTTTATACAAGTTGAAAATTTTAACCATGTAGTTAAGGAAACTTCACATACTAAGTATCTTGGCGTTATTGTTGACAAGCATTTGAAATGGGATTACAAAAAATTTAAGAAAATTAATCCACAAATTTTATATACTGAGAGAAATTTTAAACAAACAACTTATAATTTCTGTTCATAAAGCCATTGTCGAGTCATTAATTCGTTATGGTATAGTTGTGTGGGGTGGTCTTTATCAGAACTGTCTAAAACAGTTGAACATTGTTCAGAATTATATACTCAAGGTTATAAAGAAGAAAGGTAGGCGATTTTCAACTGAGCAACTGTATACTCGTGAAATATTAAATGTTAGAACATTGTACATTGTGGACATTTGTTCTTTTATTTGTAAGAGTGAAAATTTAAAAAAATATGTTAATTATATACCGGGTGGTGCATCGTGATTGGAAACATAGGAAATCTCATGCAAATTTTAAACTGCCCAAATATTTGCTCTCCTGTTGACTTTAGAGCAAAGTTATAAGGAGGCTTTTTCAAGGCCTCTGTATTGGTAAATACACATGCGGAATTTGAACAATTTTGGTCAAGTCGATCTTAACTTATTTAAATAAAATTGCAGCTAATTTTTCATTAAAATTCAACAGGTAATACTGTAAACACCAGCATTAATTAAACTTGTCAACCTATGATTTGTCAATGTCAAATAAAATTTGCAAACGGTAGTTTACTTTCAAATTACTTTTGACAGTGACAAATCATAGGTTGACAAGTTTAATTAATGCTGGTGTCTGCAGTATTACCTGTTGAATTTTAATAAAAAATTAGCTAATATTATTTAAATAAGTTAAGTTCGGCTTGTCCAAAATTGTTCAAATTTCGCATCTGTATTTACCATACGGAGATCTTGAAAAAGTCTCCTTACAACTTTGCTCTAAAGTCAACAGGGGAGCAAATACTTAACCAGTTTAAAATTTGCATGGGATTTCCTATGTTTCCAACCTCGATGCTCCACCCGGTATATGAAACGCGAAATAGAGCCAATAGGCACATTCAAATTCCAAAAAGTAACAAAAACATAAATCTTAGGTTTGTCAACTATTTAGCACCCAAGATCTATAACATTATTCCTTTGGAAATAAAGGCCATGGGAAAAATTAAGCTATTTAGGAAAAAGTGTAAAACATATATTGTGGAAAACTTAGAATTATTTAATGATTTGTTTTAGTATGGGTGTGTTTATTTTTGTTTATTTTTCTTTTTGTTTTTTTTTCTTTGGTTTCTTTTTGTAATCTATTATGTTGTACCTATATTGCGCTAGTTATATTAATTTCTGGTTCATTGATACAACCCGGAATTTAGTTATAGCTTAATAATTGTTTTCATTCGCACATACAGATGTTAGGTCATCTAGGTGCCTATTTAAGCAAATTTATCTATATATATTGTGGCCCATTTGTCATTTTCATTGTAAATTAGGTCTATGAAATAAATAAATAAAAATGTTTACCAAAAGGTTAATCCAAATTTATCAAGAAACTTACCTCCAAGTGGACTTTACTAATTGATTTCAATATCAATTTTTCCATTTCAGGACCTCCAAAGTCAACTGATCTTGCAAAGTCTATTAGGACTGAACGGGGGGCTTGTTTTGCAACCTTCAATGGATCAGCAGACTGTCCAACAAACTGTACAGACTATACAACAACAGTCTGTTCAGACTATACAGCAGCAAACTGTGCAGAGCCAGACTATACAGACTGTCCAACAACAAACTGTGCAACCACAAGTACAGCATACTATACAGGTAACATCGGTCACAATAATAGTAAAATTTAATCATCAATCTTGTATTTTGGCATTGCGACAATATTATTCATTTAATTTTAGTCCCTACAGCCTCAAATTCAGCAACAGACCGTTCAACAAACTATTCAACACCAGACTGTGAATGCTCTCCAGCAACCTATGCAGATAGTACAGCCCCAACCCATTCATAGTATACATTCGCAGGTAAATATTTTGTACAGTGACCGTAGAGCTTAGATTTTTACTGTGAACGATATTTAAAAATGATTATTCATGTTTCTCTAGGTTCAGCCTATACATAGTATATCACAGTCACAGGTTCACAATCTTCAGTCGCAAATACAGAGTCTTTTACAACAACAGAATGTTGCTGTTCAGGCACAGGCTGTGCACCAAAATGTACCTCAGAATGTTCACTCGCAGGTCAGTAGAGTATGCCATATTATCAGCGTTGAATATACGAATGTTATATTGATAATGATAGTAATAAGCTTTCTTTTTATTTATTTATTTATTAGAATTCGACGATTCATTTTTTTTAAAATGCCTTTCTAAATTAGGGTTTTTGAGCTCCTGTAGTGCAAGATCAAGATCACATTAAATATTGTCATTTGACATATTATTTTATTATTAATTTCTAGGCATTACAAAGTGTTCAAAACCTAACACAAAATGTGACTCAAAATGTCCAGAACATGGCCCAAAGCTCCGTAGTAGCCCAGAACCTCGCTCAGAACGTGCAAAACCTTGCTCAGAGCTCTGTGCAGAACGTTGTTGCTCAGAATCTAGCTCAAAGCTCGGTTCAGAACGTCATGGCCCAAAATATCGCTCAGAACGCTGTTCAAAATCTGGCTCAAAATGTTGTGGCACAGAACATAGCGGCGCAGAGCTCGGTCCAAAATGTGGTCTCTCAAAATATGAACCAAAGCGCTGCTGTGCAGAATATGGCTCAGACTGCTACAGTTCAGAACGTTGTTGCTCAAAATATGAATCAGGTTAGTAAGAATGATTACATATTTGGGAAGCAGATAAATTTTAAATATTGCCAAAAAAAAAATGTGAAATTTAAAGAGGTACAACACACGTATCTATTTCTCTTATAAAATTAAAAGTATTTGCGGTTAAAAGTGACGAAAAAAATTCCGTTTTTTCTTTCTCTAGAAAGCTTAAAGTGCCAGTCACATCATACGACCTTTGGCGCATTCATTTTACGCTCGCAGATCGGCCGAAATCGAAAAAGTGTGTGAAACAATAGGATCGGTATCTGCCAAACAATAAACAACAATAAATAAACATTCCATTCTATTGTGTTCTGCTGAGATCAGGTAAATAAATAAATCTGTACAGGGTACACCAAAAATCTAGATAATGGGAGAGCCTTTTTGATCTGCTACAAACGGTTTTAAAAAAGACCGAAGAAACAAAAGAAGAACTTAAGTGCGAATTTCTTAAGGTTACCGAAAAAATAATTCAGGAAATAAAAGATTTACAAACAAAAAACTCATTTCTAGAGCAGGAGAATGATAAACTAAAGTCAAGACTATTAGCAAGTGAACGAAAACTAAGGAAGTATAACTTGATATTTTTTGGAATTGAAGAGAAAGGTCACAAAGTTGACGACACAACGAGTGTAACTATTCGGAAGTCAGAGATATTTTTAGAATTGGAAAAGTTACCGAAGGAAAATATCGCCCCATTATTATTGAGTTTGTTCACTCCCAACTAAGGTACGAAATACTGGCAAACGCAAATAAGTTTAAAGGTACCGGAATTGGTGTAACTAAAGACCTGATACCAGAGGATTATGAAAAGCAGAAAGTCTTGAGAAAATATTTAATTATTGCTAGAAAAAACAAGTTTGATGCTGTAATAAAAAATAATACTCTTATAGTTGATAGAGATGAATATACTTATGAAAACCTTAATACCACTCACTCTGAAGGAACGGATATAGGTGTGGAAGTTGAATGTCAAGCTGATAAAACCCGACAAACCAATACCAACTTGTCAGGGAGAAAAGAGAAACAAGTTACTTTCAAAGACTACTAAGAACCCAACTGAAAATCATAGGAAAAGAAAAACTCATTTCGACAACCCTCCACCAACAGCAGCATCTGCCAAAAAGGCAAACACAAACAATAGGAAAGACTAACATTTGTGCTTGTTACTGTGTTTAATATTGTTCTAAAGTTTATAACAAACGCTGATTTTTTTTTATTTTCTATTTTAATCCATCTTATAATTATGGGTTCATAACCTAATAGAGACCCTGTAAACGAAATAAGGTATTTGCATATTTATAGGACTGGGATGTTTTCTGTCCAATGCTCTGCTTATCAATAATTGGTTTTTTGTATTTGATTTGTTTATTTTGTATTTTATGGGTTTTGCATTGAATGAAGGTCTATTAAAAAGTTAGAACTATAAGATTTTATTTTGATCATTTCTGATGTAAACAATTAGCTTATGTGTTGGGATGGCTGTTGATTTGCTTTTGTATTTTTGTTATCTATTGTATTAGTTGTTTAAAATAACATATTTTAGGGCACATGTTTGGTTATATCAAGATATAACCTTTGTAAACATATCGTGCTTTTGATTGCTCTGTGATCTGAGGTAGTTTTCTGCTGCCCAAGTGCAAGTTATTTCGTCAATTTTCGTAGTGTTGCCAGAGTTATTGTGATGAACAGCTGGTGAAAATACCACCTTTACACAACACACTCTCGCTCTGTTATCCGCGATTGTTTTTTTCTCATGTTACTTTATCATTACTTAAAAAATATATACATCCGACATTCCGACACCTAAAAACTTATCAGCGAGTGACCATATAGTGCGTTTACCACAACAACGTCAGTTAAATATCGTGATTTTGCCACATCCATAGGCCGTTTCACCTGCACCGGCAATTTGAGTGCGCCCGGTCTTGGAGACAATGAGTCAACACGATAAACTGTTGGACTGCTATCTCTGCGGTTTCGTCTGCACTGCGAAGGAGGATAAGCATGTGCTGTTCGGTTGTTTCTGCGATTTCTGTGCTCGACCAGTCTGTAGGAACTGCTCTGGTGTGAAAACCGCGACTGAACTCAGAGCTGTTTTGCTTCAAAATCGGGCAAGCATCTTGTGGTGCCCTGAATGTAAGATAACCAATCTAAACCAGCTTAAGATTGGCAAGTCTGATTTAAGCTCTAAACCACATAATCAGACAAACTCCGCATCATCTCTCCCCAATGAGGCACTTCATGTCGAAATTCAATACCTCAAAAAACTGCTAAAGGAAGTTGAGGACAAAAACGATATCCTCAAAAATAATAACGTGCTTTTGTCTAAAATGGTGGCTTCCCTAGAGAAAGACATCCAAAAGCAAGTCAACCATGATGCCAACCCAAAGTACACTCCCGATGCAAACCCAAACTTTGAGGAGCTCCTGAGGGAACACTCCTGCCGAGAAAATAGGAAGAAGAACTTTATCCTCTTCAATTGTGATGAAAATGTTCAAGATATCAGGGGTGTAGCCATGGACGTTGTAAGGCAATGCTCTCCTGATCTTAGTATTCCCATTGATCAACTGGATGCCTACCGCCTAGGTAGGGTAACCGAGGGCAAATGCAGACCAATTAGGGTTGTGTGTGAAACAATTCATGCAGCCTCGACCATTATACGCAACGCTAAAAGACTTAAATCTAACCAAAATTTTACCCACCTATCAGTCAGCGACGACAAGACCCCTCGGCAACTTCAAGCCCACCGGGATGCCAGGAGGATTCTGAGAGAGAGATTGGATGCAGGCGAGACCAATCTCAGGATTGTCTATCGTGATGGTTTTCCAAAGATCATTTCTCTTAACGACCAAGATTTAAACTAATAACGTCCAACGGGAGTACAACCATTCTATACCAAAATGTTCGTGGTCTTAATACCAAGACACATAATTTCTACAGGAGTGTCTCTTCAGGCGAAAATCATGTAGTGGCCGTGTCTGAAACATGGATTCAGGAGGGAGTGCATGATGCTGAACTGTTCGGCGATGAGTACCAAGTCTACCGCAAGGATAGGGACCTTGAGGCTCTGCGTGTGACCAAGGGCGGCGGGGTGCTCCTGGCTGTCCGGCGTGACATCCCATCCGCCAGAATCGACTTAAAACAGCTCGAGCTGGATATTCCTAGTGTGGATATTCTTGGTTGTAAGTTAACCATTAACTCTCAGATTATGTTTATTTTTGTAATTTACATGCAGCCAAACTCTCCCCTGGGCCACTATCGGACACCATATGATTATTTATCTGCTCTTTCTTAGCCTTATTCATAACAACAGGATGGTCTTGGTGGGTGACTTTAATTTAGACTATCAGGTATCCGACATAGGCTTATACTCCAAACTCACAGTGTTAAAGGACTTTATGGCATATTTCGATTTAACTCAGTTTAATAACATTTCTAACTCTCACAACCGTCTCCTTGACCTTGTTCTTGCCAACTTCCCCTGCTCTGTTAGAAGGGAAGTGATGCCTCTTGTACCTGAGGACGCCCATCACCCCACTCTTGCCATCGCTGTCGAATGTTCTTCTCTCGGTCGCGATGGCAAGAATTTTCCTACGAACCCTCATAACAGAAACTACAATTTTCGCAAAGCCAATTTTCCATTATTATATCACCTTATATCTGAGACCGATTGGGAATTTCTCGCTGCCTTTTCCGACGTTGATGGGGCTGTCTCGGCAATGTACGAGAAGATCTACGACCTCTTTGATCGGTCAGTTCCGCTGTTTCGCTCTCAAAAACGTAAATACTCCTACCCTTGCTGGTATTCTGGGGATATTATTAAACAACTGAAGGCAAAGTCTCGCCTGCACGAGAAGTGGAAAGTTTCTAAATCCCAAAATGATTATAATGCCTTTAAAATAATGCGTGCAAATATCAAAATTAAGATCGACTTAGCATACAAAGAGTTCATTGCACAAACAGAGGACTCCATTGTGAATGATCCAAAAAAATTCTGGAAATTTATTCGACAGAAGCAAAATAGTTCTCGTATCCCCGGTGAAATGTTTTTCGGCGATGCTGCCTTCGACTCTCCCAACGGCATTGTGAACGCTTTTGCTGACTACTTCAAAAGTGTCTATGTTGATTCCTGTCCTACCAATGATCATGAATCTACTGAGAGTGATAATGACAACTCACAAAACATAAATATTCTTGCCCTTGACAATACAGACATCTTATCTGCTTTAAAAGGTCTTAAAAATAAGGAAACTGCAGGGCCAGACGGCATTCCGTCATTTCTTCTGCGGGACTGCGCATCAGTGCTGGTGAAACCTATGCTCTTTATATTCAATCTTTCCATTTCCAGGGGTGTCTTTCCCGACCTATGGAAGTGCGGTAAAATCTGCCCTATCTACAAGAGTGGTAATAAGAGCCATATTGACAACTATCGGCCAATATCCATTTTGTCAAACTTTTCGAAGGCCTTTGAGGTCTGTGTTTACAATAAACTGTTCCATCAAGTAAAACATCTTATTTCTCCGAACCAACATGGTTTCTTTCCATCCAGATCAACTGTTACTAATTTAACTTCCTTTTTAAACACCGCCTATCATGCCATAAATACTAAGCAACAACTGGACGTTGTGTACACGGACTTCTCGAAGGCTTTCGACAAGTTGAATCATAGTATCTTGAATCTTAAACTTCAAAGGATGGGATTTCATGACAGTCTGTTACGCTTCTTCGCCTCCTACTTGGGAGGTAGAAGGCAATTTGTCGAGTGCAGTGGTTACAGGTCTGGGGTCTTCCTGGCATCTAGTGGTGCCCCTCAGGGTAGTGTTTTGGCACCGTTTTTGTTCTCATTGTTTATAAATGACATTTGCAATGACATGTCGAGCCATTCCCTCCTCTTTGCCGATGATATGAAGATCTTTCGTGTCGTCCAGGGACTCGATGATGTCAGCTTCTTCAGCGGGATCTTGACCGACTGAGTGTTTGGTGTGATCAAAACTGCCTTCCACTTAATGTTCAGAAGTGTAAAAAAATGACCATCTCTCTAATATATAACACGCAGCATTACAACTACACCCTCTGTGACGCTTCACTCCCTGACTCGGAGGCTGTGCGAGATCTGGGGGTCATTGTGGACAGGAGACTGACATTCAACGGGCACATCGATGAGGTGGTGTCATCAGCTTTAAAAATACTCGGTTTTGTTACTAGGGCTACCTCCGAGTTTGCGAACCCATCCAGCCGAATAAGTATCTATAATTCATTAGTAAGATCTAAACTTCTTTATGCGGCTCCAGTATGGTTTCCTGACTATAATGTGCATGTGGATAGATTGGAGCTGGTACAGCGTAGATTCCTGAAGCAGCTTTCTTTCAGGGTTGATGGTGTCTATCCACCCAGAGGTATCGACCAGGGCCAACTGCTCAATCGCTTTAAAACCTTATCCCTGAAACACAGCACTGTCTGTGCAAGCCTGGTACTTCTGTATAAGTTGTGCAACGGCTCTGTTGATGCCTCGGATCTCCTGTCCAAGATTAACTTTTTGGTCCCCCAGTTCAACACTCGCAGACACCTGGTCTTTTATCTCCCCACACACCACACCAACGTGGCTGTCAAAGAGACCATCTATAGGGCATGCGCCTGGTTTAACATGATAAATAGTGTCCACTGCTTGGACCTGTTTAACTTAACTTTAAAAGGCTTTAAGAGGGAGGTGAAGTTGCATGTTCATCTTGTGTAGTCGGGTATTCTGTAATTATATTTATATTTATCTATACATCGTTCTTTGTTCTTATATATATATATATATATATATATTTATTTATAGTATCTTTAGTTTATTATTGTAAAAATATTTTACTTTTTTGTTATTTTACATTGTCTTGTTATTGGGATAACCTGTTGGACAATAAACCATTTGAATTTGATCATAAATAATTATTATTGGTACCCGCAATTATAAACCTAATATATCTTGCAGCTCAATCAAAATTAAGAATGCGGGCTAAAGTTGCGCTGGCTCATTTAAATATAAGATCCTTGCTTCCAAAGCTTAATCAATTGACATTTTTTGAAATCGAACTATGATATATTTGCTTTATCGGAAACATAGTTGAATGATTTAACGGATGACAATGCACTGCAAATTGATGACTATCAACTGGTAAGATCGGACAGGCAGGGGAGGGGAGGAGGGGTTGCTATATATTTAAAAGATGTTTTAACCTACACAATTATTGACACTCCTAATACAGTTGAACAACTTTGGATCTCGGTAATGCTAAAAAAATGAAAAATTGCTGTAGGAGTCTGTTATAGACCACCTAATTTAAGTTATAAGCAGTTTGTGGATGTCTTGGAGGAGTCAATGTCGAGCTGCATGCAGGTCTGTGATGACATTGTATGTTTGGGCGATTTTAATTTGGATATGCTCAGAGTTGACTCTCCAGCAACCCAATATTGGAAAGTTTGAATTGTCATCAATGAATTAATACACCCACGAGGTGCACTCAAGACGCGTCAACCAATATTGACCTAATTAGAACAAATAATCGTGAACAAATCAGGAAAGAATGTTGTTATGTCGGATCATCGCATGATTTTTTGTTTGTTGAGCTATGAGAAACCAAAGTCCACACCTTTCTTTTATACCTACCGAGACTTTAAAATTTTTGATCAGGATATCTTTACAACAGAGTTGGGACAGCTTCCTTTGCATAGTCTGTTTTTTTATGAACCATGTTAATTTAAAATTAAATCATTTCAATTTCAGCCTTGCGAATTTATTAAATAAACACATGCCTCTTAAAACAGTTAAAATTAGTAAACCTAAAGCACCTTGGCTTACGGATAACATTAAATTTATGATGTCGCTTAGGGATAAGGCCAGGATGAGGGCAAATAAAACTAAAAGACTGGAACACTTCAATTATTATAAGAGTCTGAGAAATATTACTAACCATACAATAAACCGGGAAAAGAAAGCTTATTTTGAGTATATTGGTAAAAACAAGAATCAAAGACAGATATGGAGGGAACTTAAATCATTGAAAGTTAAAGACTCTAAGAACAAAATAACTTCAGATCGTTTTCAGGATCCGAATATAATTAACAACTTTTTTATTGATAGTGTACCAAGGGTAGGTCAGGGTATTAACGGTGGTGAAATCATAGACCACTACAAAAACAACAAAATAACAGATTCTGAATTTGCATTTAAGCTTGTGTCTTCGGATGAGGTACATAGAGTAATCTCTAAACTATTGTGTCTGATGGTATTTCAATGTTATTCAGTAAGATTTGTTGTCCTTATATTTTGCTTTTCTTGTAGGCTATTGATTATGTCTTAAAAAATAGGGCAATAAGGAACTAAGACTTTCACGGGTTTTTATTACAGGAATCGATCAATGGGTTATAAATGAAGAAAAAACCGCGGAGTGGTATTAAATTAGAGGGTGGAACTTGAAGATAGGGGTGAAAAATCACCCCTTTTGGTTTTTTCAATATATGTCGTAAACAAACCAAAATTTCGATATATCTCATATGAAACTTTTTATAGAGAATCAAATTTCCCATCGGAATAGCATTTTTTTGAATATTAAAAAAAAATTGATGCCGAAACAGTCGAAACAATCTTGAAAAAAAAAGCGAAAATTTAGATTTTTTGATTTTTTTCTGCTTTTTCGCCTGTATCTTTTTTTTGTGTTTAGATAGGTATAGGGGTTGCTTCAGATAAAAAAAAATAGATTAAATTTCCTTTAAAATGGTGGGTGAAACAATTTTTTTGGCATTTCATCCCTCTTGTACGAATATTGTTTTTGTTCGCATTTTATTGTAAAAATTACTGTTTTACTCAATTAAAAAAGTTTTTTTACGTTTATTATTTAATAATACCTGACAAGTACGACAAATTAATCTTTGGAACAATGGTGCTACTACATTTCAATTCAACGATATTGACAAACTGCATATCAATATCATCTATATCTTTAGTATTAGTAATGTCTACTGCAATATCAGTTTCTTGTATATTGTCACAATTAATCCCCATGCATTCTTTACAAAAAAATTGAGCAAGTAATATTCATTTTTCTGCAACCACAGTTACCATGGCAACCTGTAGTGCAACCACAAGCAACTTTTTTTTCAGCAAAATCTCTGGCGCTGGAGGTGCCGTTGTGCGAATCGCAATTAACCCGTACTTGGACCTTTTCCAACCCCAACTCAGAGGGTCCAAGATATTTCCTTTCCACTGCTGCATTTGACGATAAGTCCTTAAGCCATGCCGTTTGATAGCATCACGTGTTGGTGGTAATTGCGTCAGAGAAAACTTGGCATTTTTAGACAGCTTACAAAACTTAAAAAATCGGCAGTTGCTCAGACTCATGTTGGTCTTTGCCCCATACAAACAAGCTGCAATGTATTCCGATGCAGAGGTAATATCTTGTTCAGTTGCATTGTCACGTAAGAATATTTCCATGTATGGCTCAAGTCGTACACTGTTTTTAGATATAAAATTCATTTTTTTTTTGCCAATGTTATAGAAAGCTGAAGTCGTATCACAACCACTGTATGCATGAATAAATCCTAGATACTTCTGTAAATGAGGAAAATTAAAACTATTTCTATCAAACAATTTTGACGCTACTTTACGGATGTGTGGTTTCCAAAAATATACATTATCATTTTGCAACTGAGATAAAATAATGAGAAGGTCCACATCTTGTCTAACAATAACAGCATTTTTTAACATTGATGCTTTCTCTTTTGCGCATTCGACAATAAGAAAATCTGCGTCCTCATCTGCTTGCACTGCATCAGTGTATACTCCCTTCAATTTTTCAATCAAATATGCAATGAAGTTCTTTTTATTGCTTTCGTTTGATAGAAAGTTGTCTGGTTTTGTTAGTGGTTTTAAGTCATCTCTAATTTGAACTCCTGGACCAATTTGCTGTGTTCGACGCAGCCTCTTTGCATTTTTCTTACTGGTGTCTGAGCCGCTTGGATAACCATCAAAAACAACAGTACATTCCGGGTAAGAGGTTTGCAAATGACAAATAAATTTTGTACTTATGTCTGCAAAAGTTTCATTACTGTTCCATACGATTTTATGTACTACATCAATAACATGGTGAATATTACCGAGAGGAGCATCTTCAAGTGGTGTAAACAATTCATAGAAATCTGATTTAGTATTCTTCCTCATATTGAATCCGTCAAAAATTAATTCAAATTCAAAATACTTTTCGAATTCAGCATCCGAAGGCTTACATAGAAGCATTCTTCTAAAGAGTGTGTCAGAGTCGACAATAACAACATCGTCTGCATCTAATCAAGAGTAGGTACAAGAGGGATGAAATGCCAAAAAAACAGCAAGGTTCAAATGGCCATATCTCGGTCAATTTCCATGCAAAAAATTGTTTCGACCACCATTTTAAAGGAAATTTAATCTATTTTTTTTTATCTGAAGCAATATATACCTATCTAAGCCCAAAAAAAAATGATACAGGCGAAAAAGCAAAAAAATCAAAAAATCTAAATTTTCGCTTTTTTTTTTTCAAGTTTGTTTCGACTGTTTCGGCATCAATTTTTTTTAATATTCAAAAAATGCTATTGCGATGGGAAATTTGATTCTCTACAAAAAGTTTCATATGAGATATATCGCAATTTTGGTTTGCTTACAACATATATTGAAAAAACCAAAAGGGGTGGTTTTTACCCGTATCTTCAATTTCCACCCTCTAATTTAATAGCACTCCGCGGTTTTTCTTCATTTATAACCCACTGATCGATTCCAGCAATAAAAACCCGTGAACGTCTTAGTTCCTTTCTATATGACATAATCAATAGCCTATTGGTTAATATTATTAATACGGTATTTTTAAGTAAAGTCTTTCCGGATGCATGGAAGAATGCCCTGGTTACTCCAATCCCTAAAGTACAAGATCCTAGGAATGTTGCAGATTTAACGCCAATTAGCATTCTTCCTGCCTTATCGGAAGTGATGGAAAAGCTGATGGAGAGTCAACTACGAATATATGTGGACAAAACAACCTTTTACCTCCCACCCAATCAGGGTTTCGTTCGGACCATGGCTGTACCACGACGTTGCTGAACATTACCCATGACATTGCCAGGGCTACTGATCAGGATAAATCAACTGCTATGGTTCTTTTGGATTACAGCAAGGCTTTTGACACTCTGGATTACAAGATTTTGCTGGCTGTATTACAGTCCATTGGTGTAAATGCCGATGGTATAAAACTGTTTGAATCTTATCTTGAAAATAGAACACAAAGAGTTCGCCTGGATTTGTCTTTTTCGTGCAGTAGGTCAAATATTTCGGGCGTCCCCCAGGGTTCAATCCTCTCTCCAGTGATTTTTACTTTATACATCAGTGCACCAGAACTGTGAGATTCATATGTATGCTGACGACACCCAAATATATAAGAGTTTCGAAAAATCCATGACAAATATAGCAGTCGAAAATATAAATCAGGATTTAAACATTCTCTTTTCTGTTTCTTTAAAACATTCCTTAAAACTCAATCCAACTAAATCAACTGTCCTTCTATTTGGAAAAAACAAAGATCGTTCACTTGTCAAGAACAGTATTAATATTAGTATAAATAATGAACACATCAATGTAGTCGAAAGTGCTAAGAATCTTGGTATAATTATGGATAGCTCATTGAGGTATCGTCAGCATACAGATAGGAGTGTACAGAAGGCATATGGAGCCCTTAGACTATTGTACCCACATTGTTATTATTTAACTCAAAAGTCATGTTGTGTGAAACCTTGGTGCTTTCCCAATTCAATTATTGCTCATCTGTATATGGGCCATGTCTTGATGTTGACACGTCCAAAAAAATTCAGCGAATTCAAAATGCATGTGCAAGATTTATTTATGGTCTTAAAAAATTTGATCACATCTCGCACAAAATAGATGAACTGGGCTAGCTTACAATGAAAAATAGACGAAAACTTCATGCTTTGTGTTTATACCACAAACTATTATTGACCAGGAGGCCGGGCTATCTTTTCAATAAAATTGTATTAGGAACTGACGTGCATGATCGAAATACCAGGTTCAATAAACGGCTGAATCTTCCAATCCACTGAACTGCTCTATTCGAACGCTTTTTTAGCTACAATATAGCATAAATGTACAACAAAGTACCTGACAATCTAAAGGTTTCGAATCTGCAACTTTTTAAAAGGAAAATTAAACAGCTTCTGAGAGAGAACAAACTTTGAGTGTATTGTCTCTTTTGTTGCTGCTGTTCTGCCATGACCGAGTTTATGAATATATCTCAATTATGTTACTTATCCTGATCTTGCAAAGGAAATAAACCCTAATATGTCATATGTACACCCAATTTAGACTGATTTATACCGAATATGTGAGCTTCCCCTATATTGTATTATATGATGTATTATATTATATTGTATATGTTGTTGGTAATATTATTATTTATTGTCAATTATGTCTAATTTAAATTTAAGTTATATATGTAAATGTAAGTGTACCCATGGGCAAGTGTAAGAGCACAAACTACTGTGAACTTCCCCATTTTTGGTAATAGGTTTAAGTAAATGTATATATTTATATTTTTATGTAACTACCAAAATAAAGGCATGAATAAGATAAAATAAAAATATTAATACCAACTATAAACTAATATACCTAAACCGCATGTAAAGACCTACATTTGACTGTAATAACGTCTGTTATGCAGTTTTGATTTTTTTTTACACACAGATCGTACCTCTATAGGATTCCCAAGGTGTTTTTTCGTTTTTAGGGTGTGCAGAATGTACAGAGTGTGCCGTCGGCGCACTCTCAGCCAATGCAATCTTCTGTGCATAGCGTGCAGGGTTTTCAACAAGCTCACACGCAGACCACCCAGCCCATACTAAAAGTAAGTCATAAGTAAAGTCAAATTGAGAAATAGCATATATATCTTGTATAAGAATACATTTTACTTGGAATACGCTTTTTCTTGACAGTGTAGATATTTCAAAAGCTATGTATACTAACCTATAACCGAAGCCCTGTAAACAACTTGAATATAACCGTCAGCTTCATCAGTGCGGATTTTAACACAATCACTTCACTGTATGTTTGAATTGCTGATGAAATTGTCTGCAATCTTAGGCTTTATTTAGTTATAAATTATTTAAAAAATTCGATACCTCCACTAACAGATGATGTGGAATGCCCTTGTATTATATAAAACATAAAAAATACATCGACCATAAACTAAATAAAGAAAAATCATCAGTCAGTTCTATTGTACACAAGTTTTAATGATAAGTTTTACTTTATAAGGTTCAGCCGTTTCAAAAGAGTCAGCCGCCAGTACAAACAGTTCAACCGATTCAACATCAATCCCACCAGCAGCAGAATATCCAAGAAAATCAACCGCCCAGTAACCCCACCTCTTACGTTGTCAATTTGACACCGGACCAGTTGGAGCAATTAAAACGGTAAGGGCAATGTCTTTTAAAGAAGTATTAAATAATATTAGTACATAGAACATCACTATTTATTTATTTTCAACGGTAACACCATTTTAAAATATTTGGTAACAATAATACAAGATCTGAGAAATAAAGTATAACAATATTTAAACAATTTACACAATTCAAACATATTTACTAAAATATCTTAGTGCAAATACAATATGCGAAATTAAATTTAACAAACATAAAAGATTTAAAAGCACAAAACATTTCAATGCCAAAAAAAACATTTCCCGTCTCAAGACAGACCTAAAGTTGCTAAAGGA
>MU188229.1:21989-65335 GCA_016904865.1 Pissodes strobi | reverse complement strand
TACCAGAGTATCTGATACTTTTTAAAAGTAGTAGCTGATACTCTCGATACTTGAAAATATTATCAGAGTTCAACACTCTGGTATTATATATAGAGTATAGAGTAAATACTATTCTGCACATCACTAGATCTTAAAGAATAATAAATAATCTTTAAGATGGCATATCGGTTTTGCCAGATGAAAGGATGTTTCTCCAGATCTGGAGAAATTTGTCAGGGAGAAAACTATGCAAAATATTGAAAGATCTGAGAAATTTCTAAAACACATTGGAGACAGTGGAAAAAAATTACTGTTTATTAAATTTTGAGATTGATATACTCGACGCGCCGAACAGATTCACCAAACACGGAAAACACGGATACAATAATTCTTCTTATTTTATGATTCCATTGATTCCAAACATAGGAACATTGATTAACACACTCTATTTTTAATTTTTGTATTATGGATAAGAAAAATCGAAATGAAAAACAAAACATTGGGTCGATTCAATCATAAAATAAGACGAATTGTTTCCGCGATTGGTGAATCTGTTCGGCGCGTCGAGTATAGCTACGCCGCGTGGTCAAAGCGATACCCATGTATCATTTTCTCACATTAGGGTTGCCGATCTTTCAGCAAAGTATCGATTAATGGGATCGATCCAAATCGAAAGCAACAGAATCGATTCGCGATTAAATCGGATATAGTAATATCGATCTTTAAGAAAATCGATCTTTAGTTATACTTAATAACAATACTCAACAATTTGCGATGCAATAATAATAATGATTAAGTACGTATTACGCCACATAGGTACAATTCTATTAAAAATATGATTAAAAATACTTAACGCAAACTTACCTATACTAAAATACTTCTGCACTATACTGCACTGCAGCTTACAAAACGAGCAATAACTGGATCAACTGAACTGGACTATTGTTTCAAATGTCTTACTTACATCAAGCAGTGCAAACAGCAATCATAAATAGAGAAATAACAGTCTTTCTCAATTTAACGACCAAGAAAAATTCAAAAAATATGTCAAAATAGGCACACTGACCCACCCTCAATTGAATATTGAATCGCAATGATAAAAGAAAACCTGATGCAATGGCTACGTTTTTACGCGCGATAACCGATACAGTATTATTGTTAGATTAACATTTTAGAATTCTCCCGAACGCGCGGCGGGGGATTCCCGGAATAATATGGTTACGATGTTGTCGATGGCCTTGCCTCTATCGCATATTATTTGCATTCAATAAAAATTTTGACGAGGCCGAAAATATCAGTATCAGTCATAAACATAAAATTGTAAGTATCGATTCTAAAATCGCTTTTAAAAAGATCGATCTTCGATTAAATCGACCCAAAGAGAATCGATTCAAAAGATCGATTTTTTAACTTAAATAAATCGATCTTCCAAAAGATCGATTCTAGATCGGCAACCCTATCTCACATAAGGAAAATGATAAAGACGGCATCAAATATCAAACTGGTGAATCCACAGCACAAAATATCCCCCCTTAGAAGAAACTGTGAAACGTTCATCAATGGGACTGATAGAAGCGCCATCTGTCGACTGACCGCATAACTAAACTACGGTGCGTATGGCAGACCCTAAATTTAAAATTAAGTTCATTTTTAAGTTTCTGATGACAAATTTTTACTTTAATAGTTAGCAAATATGTAAGAGCATTAGCAATTTTTCCGTTTTCGACAAAGACTAAAATGGAAAAATTGCAAGTCATACATATTAGCAATTAAAGTAAAAACTGCCATACAGAAACAGTGCTATAAAAATTAAGAGAAAAACATGTTTCAAAAGTTTATTGTCAAAATATAATGTACCTACAACAATACAATTTTACAAATACATTACAAATATTTGTATATACATACATACATATATTTATTACTACTAAAACAGTTTTATCCGCAATACTGAAACAAAACTTTTGCACTCGACGCGCGTTGCCATAAATAAATAAAATAAAAACATGAATTAATTTTAAATTTTTAATTGTTATTCTATGACTATTATCAAAAGCATGCTCGGCAACACTCGATTTTTCTGTTCTAGCATACTTTAAGTGAGCTATGTATTCTTCGAATCTCATTTGTATATATATTTTCTAGTTTGCCCAACATATTTTTGGTTATAATCCATATAGGTATCCAATTACAGTCCTCGAGTAGGTATACTGAGGATTTATATTGTATCGAGACATATTTTTTATATTTTCATCCTGATTAACGAAAGAAGTGAAATCATGAATAGCCTTTCTAAACACATGCCTATTAATTAGTCTATTTATTAAGTTAATATTGAAACCATTAACTTTTGTTATATTCTTAATTGACTCCTAACATCAAACGAGAATAAAATTTCACCTTCAATAAGGTTCGTACCTTTAATTTCATTTATGAAATCTGAGAAATGTAGTACTCCTGAATTCTGTTACTTTTGGCACTTCAACTCTGAGACACCGTATACTGAAAATATTGGAACATTGTTATATTATACCTTATTAATATATTTTCCAGTTTCCAGTAAAAATTTTTTGAGCAAAAGCAAATGTTTTTCATATGATATATATATTTGGAATTAAGTAAAGCAAATTGATTGACTAATTAAAAAAGATAAAACAGTACCAGGTTTTGTTAAATTTGAGTGCGTATACTGCCTTGCAGTTATAAAATTCATCATGGTCTCGACAGAAAGCAGGCACAATCTTTTTAAGTACCAAAAACAGAATTCATGATGCAAAAAAATATAAAGTAAAACAAATATCACATATATAAATACAAAAAGCAGTGATTTTCTATGTTGTATAAGTACTGTGAATAAAATGCAAAGCAGTTGTATGAACCAATAAGTATTGTGACAATAAAAGCAAACCGAGGGTTTCGAAGCAAGTCGATTGTAGGATGCTGTTCTAGGACACAGTTGAATTCTAGTCTTCACCAAAGTCATTTTAGCATAGATACGAGTACTTAACTAGTTAGTTTAGTAGAGATTTAGTTCTACAGTTCAATGTTCAAGTCTTCTGATAGAAACACAGACACTTTCACACTTGGGTACACTTCGGCTGGTTCATTTCAATTGAAAAAGCACAAGTTTGTTGTTCCTTTTCCTTTCAACCATCCATCCTCAAGTTCATTAATTTTGATATCAGCTTCATGTAGCCAAGTAAAAGATATTGCTTCATTTCATTGTAAGTAGTTGCTACATCCAAACTTTCAGCAATCAATAGCCCTTTCCACTTCTCGACATTCCATCTTTGCTCTTTCTGCGTTTAATGTGGACATTCTCGGAGGTCATCCAGGTAGCTTACTTGGAATCTCCCACAAGAAACCGTTACGAAATATAATTATAATATAATGTAACTTATAAAATAATTAAAATGAAAAACCGAGTGAAAAACATTTTTATAAACAAAAAACAAATAGGTTGCGTAATGGCGTACGGCGTTCTTCTTATAAAATGGCGTTACCTTCTGTCACTTGTCAGGATGACTCAGACTACAGCACCCCTAGTGACTGACCGCAAAAGTGTTTTGATATTCCCACGAGTGCGCATTTAACTGAAATTTCTAAGGGGGGTTATTTTGTAGAAGCGTCTAGGTGCAGACCCCGGCCGTTTTATTTAAAGCTTCAAACCCCGTGTTATGCAACCAGCATCACGTTTTTGATTAAATGTATATTTCACTACGTTCTAGCAAAGTTTCTGCAAGGCCTCGGTGGTGTAGAGGGTAGCATGCTTGTGTCTCGTCCCGCCGCTGCGGGTTCGATTCCCGTCGGTCGGGACAAACTTTTTTTTTATTGTTTTTTATAATTTACCTTTTTATCTTAATTTAGAGTTAGTCTGGGTTAGCCTTGGGTTAGTTTTGGTTAGTTCTTGTTGATTGAGCCCCCGTAGCGAGCGAAGCGAGCGGAGGGTCATGCAAAACTACCATACATAATACCCCGGGATAGGGTTTGAAGCTTTAAATAAAACGGCCGGGGTCTGTACCTAGACTCTTGTTTATTTTGTGATCCACAGTCCACCGTTGAATTAAAGTAAGCGCCTTACATATTGGGCTGATTTAGTTTGTGGTGAATTTTATTTTTATTTATTTTATACCGTTGTTTGAATAATACTCCTTTATTCAAACAACGTTTATACTAGTGCTGGCAAAAACCGTGAAAAGTTGAAACCGGTTATTCGGTTTTCTTAAAAACCGGTTTCGGATAAGACCGGGTATTCGAATAATAGTGAAAACCGGGTAACCGGTTAACCGGTTAATCGGATAGCCGGTTAATCGGATAACCGGTTAATCGGTTAATACACAGTCATCATAGGCTAGTCATAATTTATAATTTGTTCTTAAGCATATTTCCATTAGTTCAGTTTCCCTGCAGATTAGGGCACAATCATTAAATTCTAGTGAACCAAATTTATTCCAGTTTTTGGTCGTTATTGAAATAAACCCCAAAGTAATAATTAAATTAAAAATATTGTTTATTACAAATTACAATCGATATAAATTCTGAGCAGAAAAATATTACAATTTTTTAAAACTTAAATAACTATAAAGGTATTCTATTAAAGGTAGATATTATTTTTCAATCGCCCTCTAAAAGCATTTCCAAATATAATCACCGTCCAGTAGGTATGTGGTATGTTACGATTCCAAATACCCAGTTTTTACTTTACTTTCTATCTTTTGTACCATTACTTGAGAACCCGGTGGCCCAGTGCGAGTAGCGTGCCCTCTATCTAACCCGCCTCAGCTTCCTAATGCAAACTGCAAATGGCTCATCATTCGGCGCCCTCGAAATAGCTCGCCCCTCCCGCCCTTATACCCACGGCACGTTACTGCCAGTGCCATGTAACTAGATAACCGAATAATCGATTAATCGGTTAACCGAGAAACCGGTTATTCGGTTAATCGGTTAAACGAGAAATCGGGTAATCGGTTAACCGAGTATCCAGTGGGACATTTTATTCATTAACAAATTGTATTTATTGGGTAAAATAAATACCAATCATATTTTTTATTTCTGGGAAAGTCAGAAAACTTGAAAACATTCAGTTGCCAAAAACTTGGCAACACTGCACATACCACGTGTGCGAGATGATTCAAAGTTGGGTACAATCAAGGCCACCTATAAGGTGGCCGTGGTACAATCATATCCGTATATGGGTCACCGATCTCCATATAATGGGTACAATATAGGAGATTAGTGGCTAGGTCGCGCCGGTCTAGAATCGTTCCCGATGACGAAATACTGCGTGCGACGAGTGGTGCGACGCCTCCCTCTCTCTCTTACGACTCCAGCGCCATCTAGTGTATGTGGCGATGACTCGAGCGATTGTATTCGCCCTATGTCTTCGTGATGCAATCAGTTCGCAGTATAAGCCTTGGTGGTCTAGAGGTTTAGATCGTTGGGTATCGATATTGTGTCTATCGGCGGCGGCCGTCCGTCGGCTCGGGTTCGAACCCGTTTTTTTTATTTTTTTTTACCGTGAAGTTTCTAAACAGTTTTTTTCCTGATTTTGGGTATGTCTTGGGTTAGTTTTGGTTAGCAAACAGTTTTTTCTTGATTTTGGGTATGTCTTGGGTTACGTTTGGGTTAGCCCCTGGTTAGTTTCCTTTTCTTGAGCCCCCGTAGCGAGCGGAGGGCCGTACGAAAAGTGAAATATTACTTATTGTAACACGTGCCCGTACTATGTATGCACTTATACAGCAGTTTGCATGTGTTTCCTCGAATGCATACCACAATCGTGTCGGGAACGATTCTAGACCGGCGCGACCTAGCGACTAGTATATAGGAGGAATGTGTTTAGCACGAGATGGCAGCACTAAGGCCACTTCTGTCGGAACGTCGGAGCCGTCATACCGGCCCAACCCAACGAGTTCGGATTTTGATGGATCCCCCTCCTTACTGGGGAGTCGGGGACTCCCGCAAATCTTTCATTATAAATATATAAAATCGAAAGAAATGAAGTGATTCCCTAACGACCTGTGCTGACGACATTGGCCAATTTTGCTTATCGTCTGACTTCTTCGCATAGTGAAAAAAGATTTTGTAGTTCTTTACTAGATATTCCAACCTTGGTTTTACAAAAATTAGTGTTTAAATATGATATTTAGAAAGTGTTTTTTTATATTTTTATTAAATTTAATATCCAATGTATTATGTGATGGTGAGATGCAAACAAACAAAACATTTACGTAAGTCTAAAATACTTTTAAAACGTTTTATTGTACTTATACCAGAGACAATGTCTCTGCTTATACCTATATTATTTACTCATTTTTGATCAGAAATCGTACCAAGTTTATTGTATTTTTCATGAATTAAAAGCTGAAACTTCTAGATTAGTTTGAACTGGAATTGTTAATTAAATGAAGGGTAAAGGCTGTGTGCATGTATATTTGGCAAATTTTAAATGAGTTGTCGAAAGTAGGCATTTTATCCCCAGTGTTTGACTAGTATGGTGAAGGTATATATCAAATATATACAAAAAAGCGTCCGATTTTCGACATAACTGAATTTTTCTGTTTTCACTACGAAAATCAAATCAAATCGTTTATTGGTGTACAGTATCAGATGGATTTACACAAGTCAGAATTGTTAAGTTTGTCGACGTCCAGAGGATTGGAAACGATATTATATATCAACATGAACTTTATAGAAACTATTCTCTAATCTCAGTATCTTGAATTATGGACAACTTTGTTCATAGTACTCTAAGATTTGTTTTATTGGAAGGCTATTATTGTTAGGGTCGAGAGGATAAATTCACATGGAAGGGATTATTACATATTCTTAACATGGTCTTTATAGAAATTATTCTCTAATCTACAGTATCTTGAACTATATGGACAACTTTATTCTTAGTGCTCTAGATTAGTTTTAACTGGACTACTATTATTGTTAAGTTTGTCGAGAGTATAATTCGCATGGAAACAATTATTGTATATCAAGATGATCTTTGTTTTTAGTATTATTACAAGTGTTATAGGTAAGTAACAAAATTGTAAACAACTATTCTATGAATGAAATTATCTAAGCTTGAAGATGAGAATTTAGCATTGGGCCTCTTAGAAAGGTATCAAACATATAAGATATTATAATAATTTTGTCGGGTTGGAGGAATCTGGTAGGTAAACCCACAGTAGTGCAAACTAAAGTTAACCCGATCAAAAGCAAACCTAAATTAGATGGCACTAACAGAGGCAATAAACCATATACTGAAGACACGTGTTTACTTGAATTTTGTTTAACTAGTCAAAAAGTTAGCCCTAAGAGTATTTATCCCTCATTAGGGACACCCCTTTGGTATATAGAGATATAATATATACCTATCATGTTACAACCTATATCATTGTTGCTCTGATTTAGACTGTATGATATTATGTGCTATTAAAAATATTTAAACTTCTAAACAGTTATTTATTTATTTTCAATAATACTTATACAAGTAAGTAAGTGCTGTGGAAGAAAATTAAGACAGAGATAGGCTGGAACTCATCATAAATTGATAAATTATAATCAGGGTTTTTATCTATATTTGTTTGCTTTGTAAAAGTAGGTAGAAAACTAGAGAGCAAAGCAAACAAAAACATGTGATATAGATACTGTAAGATTGTCTCAATTAAATCAATATAAAAATTATCCTTTTCTTATAATGAGCTTCCTAAATTCTAATCATTTATTTATGGGTAAACCACTACATAACTAAGTGGACTAAGTCATATATAGGTTAGCTTGCTTGCTTGATTGGTTATTGGCTTCGCGGTTACGCATTTACCCAGTAAAGACCCCCATCCAGGTTTAGCAAGAGGTAGAGCGACCCTTCCACATTGGTTACACCGTGGTGGACAGAGATACTATTTTTAGAACCCCCAGTATGTCGGGTATGTACTCCTGGAGGCTCAGACTTATTCATGCACGGCTTGTTTTAAGGTTCAAACACCACCGGCTGGACATTCACACACATTTAAATCTTGTACATGCACGGCTAGAGTCTTATGCAAAGAGACTTCACACAATGTAGATATAACCAGTTGCTGTCAGAGAGACTTCCCATCTCCGCAGGGCCCACAGCCCCCCGATCTCTTTCAGATCACGTAATCACGTGCAAGAATCTGGAAGAATCTTCGTAGGAATCAACCCTACATTAAGCGACCCACCCTATATACTGTCATAACCGGCTACGACTTCCCTTTCGAACCGACGGGGCCCCCTACGCTTTCTACCGTGAATCACGTGCACTTCCCGTGCGAAGTCAGGTTAGAAAAACCAGACTCCCTTCCCATGTTCGAACACATATAGGCTATAGGTTAGTTAATCCATCCATTTTAAAAAAACTTATTTTCATAAGGTAGGTAGGGTAACCCTACTTGTCTAGGTTTTGAGATTGTGTTATTGAATATTTGCTGGACTACATCACCAAATCTACCTAATTATTTGGTTTTTATTATGATATTAATTAATAAACATGGCAAGTGTGTTCCTACCTATATGTAGATAAGCTGAAAAAGGTTTTGCATTGATATTAAGGAGGAAATTTCCTTCTGAGAGAAAATGTTAACAATTGTGAATAAGGCCACTTATCTTCTCTTTATACATGGCGAGCAAATTTTCATGTCATGGTAAATGGTATTAAAAACACAATTCCGAAGTTTGCATATTAATATGGAATAATTCCTTATTGTACAAATGTGAACTCTGAATTTAAATAAATAAGTGTCTGAAGTATTGAATCTTTTTGATTGCAACTAGTTTCATATATTTTTCCACATATACTTACTTATATAAAATGTGCCTAAATATTCGTTACTAAATTACTAATCAATGCTTATGATAGTGTATCATTTCTATATATATATTATTTCAGAATAAAACTAAACCGACAAAAGACTTCTTTTGAGCAACATTTGAATAATGCCCCTCTGTTGAAGAAATATGGCATAAACATTGACTGGTTGTATAAAAAGCACCACAAGAAACCTGATACAAGGACCAACGACTCGATTGCTTTGTATCGTTATCTTGACGTAAGTATCAACAGAGTATGTTTAAATTTGGGTTGTAAATAAAAAATTTTCTGTAGATTTCTATTTTAAAAAATATTTATCTTAAATTTTTTATGAAAATGTTTTTTTTTTCATTATGACCATTTCTCGTTCCCTCACTCATTCCTCATGCCATCTTTATAATTAGAGAATTCAGTGATTACTTAAAATGTACATTCCCAAAAACTAATTAATTTTTCTCGCGAGAAAAATTATATTTGTCTTTGCTCGACTTCAAACGCGAAATAGAGCAACGCGGACGAGATTTTGACGAAATACCCGGTAAAGAGTTTCATATGGTATGCAGTACCTATGTTCCCTAATGGGGTTCACAAGAGGAGATAATTGTTTTGTTAAGAATAAATTAATTATTTTATTAATCCTGTTTTTAATTATTAAACAAATTTTAGGACCAAGTAATATCCAGTTGGATTATTTTCTCTTTTCTTCCATACAGTCGGTTATTTCCTGTGTTGATATGGTTCTAAATTTAGAGGATGAGAATATTACGTGACTCAGTGCTAAAAGATATATGATAGGCGGGCACAGATGTGTTATATACAAATAAAATATTTTTCTGGGAACTGATATGTGGCCCTGATAATCTTCTCACCATCCCAATATATTATTTGTCATTTGCTGGCCATATGCCTTACTAAGAATAAAGGTGAAACTGTCATACCTCATTATTGATTTTACTTTAAGTATTTACTTAATGATTGTAGTATTTATTTATGTAATTTAAATAAAGACTGACAAAGTAAATTTTGCTAGTTTTAGGGTTTATAATCTTAAAGATGATTTTATTGATTTTTTGGTGAAATTGTCAGGACCTATAAAGACAAATAATAAGAAACTTATTTCAGTGGCAATGAAATCAAGATAACTACTTTGGAAAATTAAATCCACTTCTGTTTTTATTTAGTAAATTTATTTCATGTTTTAATTGATAAGGGATTTTATTAGTTAGGATTAGATGAATTTTTAAATAATTTTAACAACAATCCACCAGAGTTCAAATAATTTTCAAAATGTTTTATTTCAGAAAAAAGTCACTTGCAATCAGTTCAAGCAATCCAAAGCAGCTGCTGATTATATTACTTATTACAAGAGAGTGTTTTTAAAAAGTGATATGAATCCGATTTTTTCTGGAACTCTGTCCGCACCCTGTCTAAATCTTTATGCTAAAATAATTGTATCTTGGCTTGGCACTGCTAAGGCAGATGACGTTGCTATTGCTAATTTACTTGTATTTTTTTCATCGGTTTGGAGCACTACTTTTCCTTTTCAGAAAACTACTCTGTAGTTCATTTAATTCCATCTCTGATATCAACATTTCTGCTTCCAACTGCCAACATGGAGAAATGTCCATCTGCGTTTGGTATAAACAAAAGTCTAGGTTTGCATGACATTCCAAATAGATTTTTGGAATAGTTGCAAACAACGGCTAGATTCAAGAGCTTTTAAAGCCGCTTGACTGTCCGAGAATATTTTCATTTACTTGCCTTTGCAGTTTCTATCGAAGAGCCACGGTGCAGTCATATCAAAGGCTTTAACTTCAGCCTGAAAATGATTGCATGTTCGCCTAGGGAACACTTAAGCTCAACCTTACCATTTTTATTCCATGCAGCGGCTCCTGTACCATCATTGGTCTTGGAGCCTTCAGTGTACCAACTATTTTCTGTTGTTCTCAGATGTTCGGAGTATTTTGCCCGTTCGTACGTCATAGGCATGGTAATAGTTAGTTTTGGTAGGCATAACATTTGATGGTAGACCACACACTGTCCCGCTTATTAGCGTTTTTCAGCTTGTTGGGCACCATGATGATCGCCTGCGAATTGTTGATCTCCGCCTGCGGCGGTTTATCTTTGTGGTTGAATACTTCAAATACTTGTAACTCCTGCCTGTAACTAGGAGCCAGAAAGTAACTGGTATCCTTTAGTAAGTAGTAAGTAGTAAGGAGTTATTGCTTTTCTCATATAGGAGTCTTGCTTCATAATTATTGGAGAAACGAGTACCAATAATTCAACATAGGTTTCCTCATTCATCCTAAGATAATTTCCCCAGTCAGTTGGTTTTAACGGTAATTCATTCACTCAACAAATAAATGTACATGTGAATATTTACATCTCTTTAAAAGCCATTGTTTGCATCATTTAATTCGAATAATTTATTTTTAAAATGTTGTCTCCTTTTCAGTAACAAATAAGCCACTACCGATCGAACAATAGTAATTGATTTTGCATTCTGAAACACGTACCTATTTGAAAAATAAGTCAAAACGATATATGCTTACTAATCATACAACGGATTGTTCTGACGACAACTACGCGCTCTTGTTTATCTGCACAAAGTTGAGTTTGTACAGGTAAACCTTTGTCCAGGAATGTCTCTCACTCTCTCTCTAGCCACCCCGAATTAACTGCACAAACTGGTTTGTGCGGGCATTGCTCAGGGATTAGTTGAGCATGTAGGATATTGGTTTGTGTACTCGAAAGCGGCGCTTGTACACCCAATAATTCCTAGACAGAAAATACCTGTACAAACTCAGATTTGTGCAGTTAAACGAATGTGCAATATTTAACATACATCTTTATTAATGCTATTCATAGATTGAAAATAACTCCAATATGAAAGTACTCAACTCACATATGTCCAAAGGAAAGAAAAAATTGTTCAAAACTAAAAATCAAATGGAAGAATTGATTACGAATAAGCAGGGAATTATTTGTGTAATTTAGAGCTTCTACAAAGATCTGTACAGCTCAACTATACCAAAACCAGAAACGAAAAGACATAAAATTCAAAATGTCGGCTCAGAAGAAATTCCCGAAATAACGAGGGCAGAAATACAAAAGGCGCTAAAACAAATGAAGAACGGAAAAGCCCCAGGAGGAGACCGCATCACCGCTGAAATGTTGAAAATGGGAGGGGCTACTCTGGAAAAGGCACTTTGGCAAAATGTCGAGGGTATCCTGATTTTTAAAAAAGGGGATAGTACTAACATCGCCAACTATCGACCCATTAGTCTCCTGTCCCACATGTATAAACTCCTGTGTAAAGTTTTGACGAGCCGCCTAACGAATAAACTAGATTTTTACCAACCGGTTGAACAAGCGGGATTTAGGAAAGGGTTCAGTACGATCGATCATCTTCAAACAATTCGGAGTTTGATAGAGAAATGCACAGAGTATAACATCGCTATAAACCTGGCATTCGTCGACTATGAAAAGGCTTTCGACTCTGTTGAAACTTGGGCGATCTTGAGAGCAATGGAAAACGCGAGAATATATACGGGATACTCGAAACTTATAGAAAGTATCTATAAAAACGCTACAATACAAGTTGTCATTGATGAAGACATGTCGACAGATAAAATCAAGCTGGGAAAAGGCGTACGTCAAGGAGACACTATATCACCAAAGCTGTTTACTTTAGCGATGGAAGTCACTTTTAAAAATCTACCATGGCAGAATAAGGGTATAAATATAGTCTATCTAAGTCCCTTCGTTTTGCGGATGATGCCGTGGTTATTAGTAGTGACGCCAATGAGCTGAGGTCCATGTTAGAAGAACTACAAAGCACAACCAGTAACAGCTTATGGTATGGAAACAGTAACTCCCACGGAAAAAGTGCAGATAGGCTCAGAATAACACAAAGGGCGATGGAGCGTGCCATGTTGGGGATCAGCTTGAGAGATCACGTAAGAAATTGTCAGATTCGAGGAAGAATAAAGGTTGTCGATGTCCTCAAACGAATAGCACAGCAAAAGTGGAGATGGACAGGTCATGTGGCAAGGCAGGATCATTCCAATCCCAAATGGACAAAGAGAGTAACAGATTGGCGTCCAAGAACATCGAAGAGAAGCGTGGGAAGGCCCCTAAAACGATGGCGGGAAGATTTCTAAAGGATAGCAAGAAGGGGATGGATGCAGACTGCCCGAAACGGACAAGCGTGGAGAACATTGGAAGAGGCCTACATTCAGGAGTGAATGAACATATGCTGAGAAGAAGAAGATAGATTGAAATAGGTTTAGTTTATATAATACTAGCTGACCCGGCGAACTTCGTACCGCCTAACAACCAATGAACGTCGTGTTAACTTTTAGCTATACTTAATTTATTATTTTATTAACGTAAAAAAATCAATACAAAACATTTATTATGTTCAGTGGTTTGTTAAGATAATATATTTAAAGAAACCAAAAATTCAATAAAAGTTCAAAAATCAAGTATTTCAATGGCGTGTCAGCAAGACATTTGCTTTATTGCAGCTATGTATATTGCTGCATGGGTTGACTCGGGTTGATTCTCTTTACTGAAGCACATTCTGATATACGTCATTTTTCGTTTTATTCTCAAGAACAAATAAAGCGAATGGTTTGCCGCCACGTGAAGATGCCACGTACAATTGACTATGAGAAAAACATGCATTTTCTACATTCAGACCACAAACACTCAAGGCTTGGCCTTCTGATTTGTTAATCGTCATGGCGAATGCAAGACAAAACGTTCAGCAATGCTGAATGTTTGCCGCCAGCTGAAGTTTCTTCACGTATCGCCACAGATTCGATGATTTGAGTCAAGCATTTATTTCATCTGCAGCAGTCGATCTTGCAATGACCGGCAGTGTTTGGGCGGAAATCGCCAGACAATAAAATCATTGCGCCTCCAAAACATCTCGAGTCATTGCGCAGAACTTTCAATTTTCAGTCAAGTGCTTCCAATGCGCGATTGTACGCCATTGTGCATTCATCTCAGATGATGATTTTAGATGCTCTACTAAAACTTTGGCCATTACGGAGTGTTTCGCAATGTTACATGTCGGTTATTCATTAGTTTAGGTTAGTTTGGGTTAGTTGAAGGTTTAACGGCAATTTTAAGGTTGAATGAGCCGTACGGCATCCTTCTAACAATGTGTCCGCTATTCCAGAAGAAGCAACTGCTACCGCAATGTCAGATCTCGCACCAATATAGTGGCCAAAACCAATGACATGAGGAATGTCTTCCCAGTTCCACCGGGGGCAGCCAAAAAAAATAAGCCACCATTTCCATCATCAATTGCCTTCATTAATGTATTATAGACTTCCTTCTCTTGAGGGTTCAACAGGGGTACATTCGTTTGAACTGACTGGTAGAATAATTCATGTCGATCATATTCATGTTCACGTTCCAATTCTCCAATAAATGCGTTATTCATTCCACTATCTAGTGCTGGCATTCTTAACCCGACTAACAAACTGCCGCACATGAGGTAACACATGTCTTCGATCAAGAGCAAAGCCTGGTTATGCATCTCCTGATTCACCTTAAGATCGGAACTTCTTGAACTGACACGAATTCGATGTAAAATGTCTTCTGACATGTTCTCCTTGTATTTGTTCCACAGGTCACGTGGCTTCGATGGGAAGCATGTCGAAATGATGATTGCAAATAATGTGCGTATCTGACTTGAAGTTGCAGAGATAATCGCTTCAGCGATTGTCATGTCCCAATTTAGCTCTTGAAATGCAGCACGAAATGTTGGGCACACTATACCATTAACAGTTCGTAATGATTGAAATGATGTTGACCCATGAAGATTCACCAGCAACAACCGCAAATAGAAGCATTCATCATTCTTCGGATGAACTGTGTAAATATGACCAAGAGCATCAGTAGAACGCACATCCGGATGGCCTGGAACCGTTGAAATTTCTTCGATGAAGCGTCCCAAGTGTAATAATGTGGCATCTCCGAGTAAAGCGACATTCGTGCAAACGGATCGCTATGGCAAATCTCAAAAAAACTGGTCAAGGTCGTCGCTGGAATTGCACGATGAGCAACATTCGACGCGGTGAAATATACTCGTTGGCCATTCTCCAGATGCACCGCCAAATGTACAATAGTGAGATGACGTTCGTGAATGGGGAATGAGAATATACGCCAAATCGCCTCATTGCAATTCACATATCGACCAACTTGATAGCGCGTAATTTCATCGTGGGTATTGGAGGTTTGGATACCAAAAACCGCCATATCGCTGCCTTTCGTAACATATTTGCAGATGTATTTGATGGACTTCACCGAATTGCAATACTCAATGTTGTTGCTTTACTATCTATATTTAAGCAACATTAAGTACGAATGACTGATCTACCGAATAATCTGGAATGATTGATACCCACTGAACTATATACTCGTTCAGTGTTGATACCAATCGATTTGACAGTTGTTGTCATTTAGTCTCCATAATTTTTATATTTTTCTATTCGAGTATTTTCTACGTATTTCAATATCTTTCTAGATTTGAATATGCTTCTTTCCCACTATTTTCCGTTGAATTTCTATCCTATAATGTGTAGTATGTCACTGATTTGCAGTGGACATCAAATATTACTAAAAAACTAAAATCGTGCGTGACATGAGCTGTCAATTGCGGAAGATGACAGAGTTCCAAGCCTAATTTATAACTAATTTTGTGTATAATTTTTTGTCCGGGAACTTTTCTGATATTTTAATAGTTATTCTGCTATTCGGGGCGGAGACAAATCCAACAAACCAAAGATGATAAAAATCGGTTCAGCCGTTCTTGAGTTATAAGTGGTGTAACTAACACGACTTTGTTTTATATATATAGATATCTGTACATATTTTATTTAGTACTCAAACAAACCATTCTACGCATAATCACCAAAATATTTATAAAATACCCAAGTAATCTAGGGACAAATTAGTTAATTTTTTGTACTTATTTCATCTAACAATTCACACAAAATAAAAGCTGTGAGGGTCGTAGAAAGTGAACGAAAGACGCATGGGATTCCCATGCTTAAGAAGTGTTGAACACAGTACTCCATCCATGCACTTATTAAATGTATATTTCCAGAATGAATTTTATGGAACGATAGTAATTGGTCATCCTGGACAGACACTGAACGTAGCATTTGACACAGCATGGTCTATGTCATGGGTTTTATCCTCAAATTGTCATGTGTTTACAAACATAGGTTGCCGTAAGTATCGATTTTATCATTGTTTATATAAAGGAAATAAACAATACGTTTACTAAAAGCTGAAAATTATCATAATGACGGGAATTAGAGTGGCATAACTAATATGACAGCCATGCATTTTTGGTCATATAACCGATTCGCACCTCTAAATGTTGAGAGTAAAATTTTACTTTAATTTTCTTTAAAAAATCCTAAAAGAAGTTTCCTATATCGAATTTGATAGATATCTGAGGCACGTGACAACTTTCTCACATCGCATTTTATGCCCTTTCGGAAGCTGAGATTTTTGCCGTTGAAACTTTTTATCCAAGTAGAATAACACACAAAATTTCTATGTAGATGCAACTTTATGGTGAGATCGCTATAACTGTCATAACTTCCATACCATGCAAGTCCTCATATTTGATGCAGCAGTGCATTTGATGATTGTATTACCATTATTTTTATAAATGCATACGTAAAATGAATTCAAAATGAGATTTATTCGAGTTGAGAATCCTTTTCTGAATATGTCTTGTATTTGTTCGCTTAGAAGGTCACCATTGAAGAAATTAATATGAAGAAAACTCAGGTTTTGAACTCGAAAACCCTGAAGCATGTAAACAATTTCTCAGAGAAATTGTAAATTGTATTTTAATATATAAATTATAATGCCCCAATTACGAATTTCAGTATTCCATAACAAATATGATCACTCCAAATCTTCTGAATCTAAGCCCGATGGTCGTCCAATAACAATACCTGAAGGAAAGTATAATTTGAGTGGAACTTTTATATATGATAATATTTCGGTAAGTATTGTCAAAACCGTTATATATCTATGTTATAAGGGTCATGTTAAAGTTAAGTAAACTGTTATATAAATAGGAATTTGACTAATTTGCTTATCAGCATAATTAAAACATAAAACTACAAACAGGAAATTAATTTTATGTTAAATAAAATCAAATCGAATAGTGACTCATCTGTGTCTCAATATTTTTTGTGTTTGCTATTAATAATGAATAATCTCATTGCTAATTGATATGAGGATATCACAAGGTCATGGTTTTTGCAGTTGTCTGGCAATAATAAATTTAAAAATGGTTAGGGAAAATCGTAATTTTTGGTCTAAAGTCATAGCGAATTTCATATTTATGACAATATTTAGCAGCTTCCATTATTGGACGTGATGAAAATACATATTTTATACTGAGAGATACTAATTGCCATCGAGTAAAATGTAGGACCATAACATCTATGCTTAAAGGCAAGCATGCCCTCTTATCGTGCTATTATGGGTTATATTGGTTATTTATTTATTTTCTATTGCAGGAAAAATGGTTCTACTCACGTGAAGGGCGTGGGATTTTTCAAAACTTTATATTTTGATTTTGAATAGAAAGTGCTGTACCTAATTAATTGGATTTAACAGTATTACTTTCCGTACTACACCATTGAGGCAATGTTATATAAATTTATAGGAACTTTTTCGATTTACATGCACAAATACTATTTTCTTGTTTCTTTTTACAGTATTTTTCAAAGCTTATCCAATGACAGATTTTACTATTCCTAAATATGTTTGAGTGAAGTTCTTTTGTTTAACGATATTTTTATTTTGTGTGTGAAAGATATTTGTATATATTTTCGGTTAGGTATAGATTTCTATTTTCGCATGCAATTTATCAGTTTATAGTACTTAATGTAGAAAAGTCATTAAATAAACCTAATTTAAAAAGTTACCAAATAAACTTCTACATACATTTTGCAGATTGCCCACTCAAACGTGACCAACTTCTCTTTTATTGAAATGACCAGTGTGCCCTACACGTTACTCTTTAACAAAATCGATGGAATTCTGGGACTAGGATTAGAGAGCGATTCTTATGAGCCATTCTTTTATACGTTGGTAAAGCAGAAAAAAATCAAAGAAGCTATTTTCTGCATTTATTTAAACAGGTAATATGTCTGGCATAGCATAACCTACTTTTACTGTAAGCGACCAAGACATAGTTCAGTTTGGCCAGTAGCTACAAATGATTGTATATCTGATTTAATACAATATCTTTTTGTGGTTTACAAGGTCCTCATTCTTGTACTGTGAAATCCTATATAGGCTTCCCAGGAAACACGAGTACATATAATAGACGTCTAATTTCGGTCGATGTGATCTATTTTACGTCTTGATCTAAAATTCGATGATTTTTACACATCTATTTTTCGACACATTATAGACTCTACGTATATTTTATGTACATTAGACATGAGTCTCATTATATCAAACATTTTTAAAGACTAAAATATTTCTAATGAATTATTTACTATAATAAAAATAAGTTAAAAATTCCATATTCTATGCAGAATTAAAAGTAAAATATTTTTCAGTTTAAAACATGTAAATTAAAGATATAATATAAACATTTATAAAATACGTAATGACAAAAACATATAATAGACGTTTAATTATAGTCGAGGAGATCTTATTCATATATTGACTCTATTATTCGATGTTTTTTTTACATCTACTTTTCGACATGTTAGAGACTATACGTATATTTTATGTACGTTAGACATAGGTCACATTATATCAACAATTGTTAAAAACTTAAATTTTTCTAATGAATTATTTATTAAAATACAAATAAATTAAAAACTACACATTCCTTCAGAATGAAAAGTAAAATGTGTTTTAGTTTAAAACATGTAAATTATAGATATAATATAAACATATATAAAATATGTAATTTCGAAAACATTTAATGGAAGTTTAATTTTGGTCCATGTTATCTTATTTATATGTATATTGGTCTATATTCGAGATTTTTAAAATATTTATTTTTCGATTAGTTAAAGCAAACCAAAAACTACACATACCCTATGCAGAATTAAAACTGATGTTATTTAAATTGAAAACATTAAGTGGAAAGTATCTTGCAAACCATTTGAAAATGTGTAAACAGGAGCAAATGATTATAATAGGCATCTAATAATAAGGGTCTAATTTTGGGCGATGAAGATCGGAATTATATAATATTATGTGAAATAAATGTAAATCAAAGATGTCTTTAAACATCTATGAAAGATAATATCTAAAGCGCAAGCCTTGGCGCAGGCGTACTTGAATGTACCTACTCCTTCCACGGTTGCCAGATGCGGCGGGATTACACAAAAATGGCGCTTTTTCATAAGAAATTGCGCTCCTAACGAAAATTTTAGCGTCCGGCGTTAAAGGCGGTGTAATCGAAAATAATCATGGCCGTTATGAGGCGGTTACGTTTTATTCTCATTAATTTAATAGTTTTGAGCTTGCTGGATTTTATATCATGAACATATTTCTTCGAACTGAATTATTTTTCATTTTTCGGAAATTTTAATTGCCAAATCTTTGCGATTCTAAAAATCGTGAAACTCTCAAAAAATTTCGACTAGTAAATCGCCCTGGCTTTCCTCCAACAGTACTTTGCTGATTACTGAAACGATGCAGACCTGTGTTATAGTAGAAAATCTGACGCGCTTTTTTAAAAATAAACTAACGCAAATTAATTAAAATTTGTGATATTTTATAAAACAAATAAATAAGCAAACAGATCAACGATATGCTTGTAAGCAGAAACCGGTTGTTCCTGGATAGGGCTTTCGTCAATAACTTCCTCACACAAAAACAGGGTAATTTTGAATTTTAAAAAGGGTTAGCTAAATTAAGCAATTTTACAAAAAACATTACAGGTAATAATAATTTGAAGAATAATTCTTAAAATCTCAGGATATTTTCTTCAATTTATTTGGCACTATAGTTTGAAAATATTTGGCAACTCTGCCTCCTTCCTCATTAGCAAGTATTAGTATTAGCATTAGCAATATGGCCGTGTATAAAACCCAAGTGGTCACGTTACAGCGACGCGTTGAAGTTTTGTGAAAACTATATTATGTGATGATTTAATTTTTAGTATTTGGTAAGTATAGTTGTTATTAAATTTATTTACATAATGTAATGTAATATTGCTTTACTGCAGACAATAATGTGTAATTTTATAAACATTCTCGGGTAAAAATGCTTGTACCTATATTGTTTTTCAAACTTTTGGTTACATATCACTTCCTATACTGTATACTGTATTTACAATTGAAATTGGTATTTATTGGTATGAAGATATTTTCGGATGACTAGTGAAATAAAAAATAGGGAATATCAGAAAGTTATAAAAATAAAAAATTGATGCAATTTCTCATTTGGTATGGCGCCATTGCTGCTACTACCACAGAAACTTCTGTGCCACTACAATGTCTGCGCAGCATTAAGCGACTGTCGCCTATTTTATTTGTTTTGTTTCTTGGAGCAATAGTACATAATTTATATACAGTATTCCGCTATCGTTATATATTAAAAATGCATTCCGATATTTATTTCTGATCTTATTTTTAGAGGCTAATAATCCGCATTTTGCTGAGTTACAACCATCTGATTTAAGCGACATGATAGTCATAAAAGCCGTCCAGGATTGGCTGCGTTGAGTTAACCAGCAGCGGCATGAAAATGAAAGTAGAAGAAAAAGTATTCAATAAGAAGCATCTAGCCTTGGTGTTAGATTTTTTCTACTTACTTTGATGACATATTGTTCAGTTATTTTTTATTTTCTGGTTTTCATATTCTCTTAAACTTAACTCATTTTACTTACTATAGTTACTTAGTTATTTTTGGTTATTTACTTTTCATCATGGTAGCTGTAGCTGCAAGTTTCACCAATATATTTTATATTTGAATATGTTAATACAAAATATATTCTGTTTTGTCTTATATTTGGAATTCATGTACTATAGTTAGCGATTTATCTTATAGTTTCAGGTTACAATAATACATTTGATTTTTAAAATATTATAATTCATTATATATGCTGTTTTTTTGTTTTAAACATGAAATTCGTAGGTGCTATATTTATCGTCGGTTATTATCATTCATGTTTTATATTGATAACTATATGAGTTGCAACAGCACATTTTATTTTTTAACTATATCCACGTTAACATCATATTCTTTTTTGTTTTAAACTTTAAATGCAGGCTACTTGTGGTTTTAGTCAAGATATAAAACGAAGATGTGTAGGTATGTGTTTTCCTTATCCAATGTCTAATTATGGATTTGTTCTCCTAGGGTTAGTTTGGGTTAGTTATTTTTAAAATTTTATTACTTGGAAATAAACGTTAATATTTGTAAAATGTCTATAATAGGTTATATCATAGGTTTATGATCTTGAAGTGCATTTTGGACAAAAAGCGTAAACGAAACATTATTAATTGAAATTAAACGTTTTTAAACAGTGTTTTATAGACATCTTTTGACGTACAAAATATAGAGTACCATTATGGATGTCTTAAATATGTATATTTTAAATGTATTTTTAAATAACCCAATTATGGAAAATAGTCGTCTATTTAAATATGTATATTAAACATCACTTAAAAAGCATCAATATAACATTAACTATAAATCGAAAATAGATGCATCTAAAAAAACGTTTTTTATGCATCTAATAGTAAACGAAATATAGATTGACATTATTAGACATTTTAAAGATGTATAACATAAACGTTAATATTTAATTCTCAAAACTATCAAAAATAGATGTCTATTGTGCGGACATTAAATTGTCTAATAGACATCTAATACGATCATCGATAGAGTCACCGTCCCAAAGTATTTTTAACGTATTTTAGATGAAATGGTGTTTCCTGGGTTATTATGGGTATGCTGATAGAAATGGAGTTTTACAATATTCAACATTTGAAGAATTTTTACGATCCGTCTATTTTTATTTGATGTTTTGATTTATATTGAATCAGAAAACTGACGCATACCCGGCATATAATGATATAGTATTTTTTTTTCTGCTCACACACTTTTCATATATCATGCATATTATATTTACAATACTTACATATGTTAGTATAAAAGCTAAAAAATTCGTTTGTTGATTAAAATGTCACCGTTTTACAGAAAGTAATAGAAGTAGAGATTTAATTTCTTGTGATAAAAAATTTAAGAGCCCAGTATCCTGGACTGCCCCAAAATCAGGTCAGTCAGGTTACACGGGGTTTATGACCTATCTCTGTCAATTCCAAATGAACTAACATTCAATTTTACATACATCACATTTCCCAAGATGTGCAGTGATGCGAGAGCTGCAAACTTCCCTACAATCATCCCTGTAGAATAGGCCAGACGGCGCTCACACAACCTTCCTTTGAATGGAAAATGGTCGGATGTAAATCTGACGCATTGCGAATATCAAATATGCATAATATGAAAGCCTCACTGTGTTCTCTGTTAACGGGGTAATATTAGATTTAGTATTTGCAAACTGTACCAACGTTCATGTATCAAGTAGGCATAGTCAATTATACTTTATTGTCAAAAAAAAAATTACTATTGACAAGGCATGTACTTAAATGTAAACATATTAATTAAGTAAGTATTAAAAACAATAAAAAATGTAAATAACGAGCAGGTTATAACAATTTGACAAACAGGACTACTATCTAAACAATATAATAAATTAGGAACTATCCTAAAATGTAAGTACCTAAAACATAAAAAAAAAATCTTAATATTACCCACGCCATAAAAACACGTCTACGAAACGTCTGCAATTTACTATAGATGTTAGATCATGATTTAGATGTTTAAATATTTCTTTGCATTCATAAAAAACAGACGGCTTTGCTAAGGCAGACTTTGGTATATGCAAGCCTATATTAGTGTTTACACTTAATCTAGTATTATTTACATGATCGAAATACTTTTTATGCATAAGAGACACAGTTTCCAAAATAAACAGACATGACACAGTTAAAAAAAATTTCCCGAATAAACGGTGGTGGACAGTGTTCACGGCCTACAACCCTACACAAATAACGAACTGCCTTTTTTTTTAAACAAATAGTGTGTTAGTGAATCCCCAAAAAAGCAATACCATATCTCAGATTCCCATCTGAATAGAACTAAATTTAAACACGCTAAGGTCAGACATAAATAAAAAGGAAGAATCAAATAAAAATCGCGATTCCTGGAAAAAAATTGACAAAATTATAAGCGATGTAAATAATCTAAAGGATAGGAATGCCGAAATGATTAAACTATATTGCAAACAGACCACTAGAAGGAGTCATGTCAAATAGTTTGGAAAACTCTGGAGAGATTCAATCGGGAAGCATTGATCTACAAAACGTAAGATCAGAGTTTGAGTCAAAGATGGAGCAAATAAAATCCAAGTTAAAGTTTTCTGAAGATATGTTGGCTTCTAGGACTCCACCAGAAAAGCCAGAGTATTATGTTCAAGAAAATCAAAACTTAAACAATAAAAATAATGTCCATCCAAACAGGGATCAAACCGATAATACAAAAATTGGAATAATTTGTACCGGGCCTGATCGCTCAAATATCAGAGTGGCGAATTCGAACATAGGTGAAAGACTGGCTAAACTATCGTGGATTTATCTATCCAATCTAGAAATAGAAACAAAACCAGAAATATATACTAAAGGAATTAGATCCGAGATTCTGTCATCTGTACAGATGTGAAAAATTACCTTCCAGATTTGACCATCCCTGGAGTGGTGCTTTTAAGTTGGGAGTCCCCGAGAACAGTGTAGAGAAGTATATGTCATCAGACTTCTGGCCCGACGCACAGTGTGACGAAATTGAAAAAAAAATGGACATCAATGATTTTAAATCAGCGAATGTTTGTATTGATATAATAATCATGAATATTGATAAAATTGAGCGAAAATATTTGTTTTACAGTATATTTTTAATTTATTATTACACAGAGTGTGGTATAAGTTTATTTAGAAACAAAAAAAAAATCCCCGATCTAAAGGCCTACTAAAAATAGAACAACATATGCTTACCTAGTTCTAAATAATGTTAATCCGAATCATTATACTCATCCTCTACTTCCATATCCATATAATCTAATAATTTCTGCGCTTCTGGATATGGTGAGAAAAAAATTCCAACTGTATTTTCGTCGAATCGATGAAATTAATGGGTCTGACGAAATTAACAAATTTATTTATTTTTTGCCAATTTTTCTAGAGAATTTTGACTAAATTTTCCAATTGGAATCATATTAAAATGTTTACAAATGTCTGTCCCATGTATTAAAAGGATGTGAACACTGTCCCATGTATTAAAAGGATGTGAACACTGTCCCATGTATTAAAAGGATGTGAACACTTGAGGGCATATAATACCAGCTGTATAAAGATACGTAAATCTCTGCAGTAACATTCAAGTAAGCACGAAACTTTTCGAAATTAAATTTTTTCTCAGATGAAGTGATTTGGAGGATAACTGCAAACCGATAAATTAGGCTGCTGTCTATACCAGTTATTCGTGAGGTTAGTTCGTGATTTCTGAAAAAATTCTGGCAGTGTTACCATCGTTTGTTGTTCCATGTCCTTGTTTAACAACATCCAGTATTATTCCTAGCTCATCTCTAAAGGCTTTTTGAATTGCATTCTTTCTTTCTATGCATCTTATCCACAAATGAAGGGTTAAAAGTCCGTACTTATTAATATCTTTCGTTAAAGGTTTTTTTTATAAACATCCAAAAGATTATTCATTTCAGAAAGTTTGGTAAGACAAATAGGACAAGTGAATGAAGACGATGTTTCAGATTTTATGGTACGAATTTTGCCGTCTATCATAGTCAAATTAAGATCGTGCTAAATAATATTATCTACATTGCAATGTGTTGGAATTAGATTTTCGATTTCGGTTTGTATTTCTTTTAACTGTTGAGTAACCATATCAGATGATTCTTTAGTAAACTCAAACTTAATCGGTCTACAATATCGCGTAGATGCGGGTGCAGAATTTTCCCATAGTTCTACTATCCATTTTTAAATCGAGAGGTACACAACTGGTCATGAATAACTAGGATTCTTCCTGTTCTGAACTTTCGCGGTCTTCAAATTTTTGTTTATATAAGCTCTGACTAGATGCACCATCAAAACCCCATTTAGTAGTAAGAATAATTAATTCTGAATTTGGCTGTATGTTCAAGTTGCAAGTTTTAACAATTATTTTAACTGTTAGATCTAGAATTGATTGTAAGCGTATCTTTGCCATTTTCTCTGGTATAACAACATCTTCTTGTGGTGGATAACAATTTTCCTTTTCTTTTTTGAGCTTGTCTTGGTTCAAGCCAAGACACTGAAATGTGTATAAAAACTATAATCTTTTATGCGCCTTGTTTTGAATCCGTATCGACTAATGCAAAAATACCGCTGAAGCATGTGAAATAAAAGCATTTTTTTCTAAGAATAGCAAATATTAGCAAATAAAAATTTTGCGCTTTTCTTCTCTAAAGGTGGCTCTGTCAAACAACATATTTGCCAACTTATACAAATCTAAACATTTTTTTATAAGTCAACGGAAACATTAACTTTGTAAAAGAAAATATTGTAACGAAAAAAAAAACGTTACCCGAGTACTTACTGCATAATTTTTCAAAAAATTAACAGAAATATATTACCAAAGGTCTATAGATTATGCGCACAAAAAATAATTTTAAAACAACTAATACTTTTGTAGTATTTTTTTTAAATGGGCAATATTTTTGCCTAAATTTTTGTGACTTACGAAAGGGCAAGTTTCAATTAAATTTATTTGTAAAAAAAAATTAATTTGATCCAACATAGCCTAGGGTATTGCCAATTTGTGATGATGAAAAAAAATAGTACTTTTCAATGTTGACTTTATACCCAGATGTCCACTTTTTTCCCATATCGATACACTGTGCGACGGTTGTTATGTAGCAAAGTACACTCCAAAAAATAAACCCGCTTCATTTTTAAATAGAAATTCTGAATTGCGCTGGGCAAATGAATCAGATTTTCAGAGAAGCCGACAATTCCACAGAAGGCGAGTATAGAAGAAACTAAATTTGTTGAAAATAGCCAGGTAGATCATAAGTTAGATAGTCTTAGAAATAATCATACTGTTGTTACTAGTAATGTCGAATTGTCCCCTACCACTCCCGCTCCAACTCCTAATACATTATGTTGTAATAATACTTGTTCTCAATTAATTTACACTAATGACTCTTTTTGATTTTCCAAAGCACCACAAGATGGACATTTACTATCAAAATACTGGAGGCATACGAACAAAGTTAATAAATATTCTTCACTCATCAGCACAGAGTGACTATGACATTCTGGCTATTACTGAAACTTGGCTCGACCCCTCTGTATCAACGAGTGAGTTTATCTCTACTGATTTTTTTGAGGTTTTCAGAAGTGATCGTGATCAGCTTGCCACTGGTATGCGGAGGGGGAGAGGTGTCCTCTTGGCGATTAATCGTAATATAACATCATTCCCTTTTTAAACAATAGTCAACCACTCGTACCTCAACACATTGATATTGTAGGAGCCAAATTATCATTTTTAAACAAGTACCTCTATATATTTGTGGTGTACATACCATCACCCTGCTCTTCAGATGACCTTGAATCGGTGTATGATTTTTTTATCTCCCAAGAATTCCTTTATGGCAAGGATATTTTAATTCTAGGAGATTTTAATGTGACAGAATATGTGAACTTTCTTGATGACAACTCATGTCTTAACAGCAAAATAACCACCCTCACTAACATATTCAATACGTTCGAACTTAACCAGTTCAACAATATAAGAAATCAAAACAATCGATTACTGGATCTTGTCTTATACAATGGGTCTCGATGCTATGTTCATAGGGCGATCGACCTAATTAGTAATGAAGTGCCTCATCACCCCTCACTGTTTTTTAATATACGCTACAAAAGAAATTACCAAATGGCTAACAACAGTAGTGAAGCCAACAATACTCCAATTTATAACTTTAAAAAAGCAAATTTCAATGATCTATATCATGATTTATTACACACTCACTGGTCGGCTCTTTTCAATCTCACAGACATAAATACTGCATGCACTGCTTTTTATGATCGCCTCTACTCAACCATTAACAACTGGGTACCGAAATATACTCCAAAAGCAAGGATTAAATATCCACCCTGGTACACCAATGAAATTAATATTCGACTGAAAAATAAGCTTCACATAAGGTATCAAAGGAAAAAGGATACAGTAACATACCAGGAATTCACAACTCTTCGGGCCAAAACAAAAAAGAGATATTAACACTGCACATAAACAATACATCGATCATAGAGAGCAACAAATTAACGAGGACCCTAGTAATCTGTGGACTTACATTAATTCAAAACGGTCATCCTTTGCGCGAGTACCAGACACCATGATTTACAATGACACTCAAGTAACTAATACATCTCAAATTGTTAACGCATTTGCAGACTTTTTCCATAAGTCATTTAATCTTCAATATGATTTAACAATCATGCCCACATATAATTCAAAAATTACATATCCAATCATCGATATCCAATCTTTTTCTGAGAATGAAGTTATTCAAACCTTAAAAACCCAAACTAACCGCAAAGAACAAAATGACAAGTGGTCCCGATCTTTTACCATCATTCCTACTAAGAGATTGTGCCCATGTGCTCGCCAAACCTCTCACATATCTTTATAATCTCTGTCTATCTACTCAATCCATTCCTAGTGTCTGGAAATGCTCCAAGGTCAGCCCAATTTACAAAAAATCTGACAAAACAGATATCACTAATTACAGGCCCTTTACAATCGTAAACAATTTCTTAAAATGCCTTGAAATTCTTGTTCACAAAAGAATTTTCCATCTTGTACAAAATAGAATTTCCCCGCTACAGCATGGTTTTCTAAAGGGGCGCTCTACAACAACTAACCTCGTGATTACCACCTAAACTATTGCAGAAGCGCTAGATAGCTCTTCTCAATTAGATATCATATACACTGACCTATCTAAAGCGTTTGACAAATTAGATCACCAAATTCTAATAACTAAACGACCTATAGTGTTTTAAAACTTTTAAAATCATGGCTCTCTAACCGAACTCAATATGTTTCTCTGAATGGAATTACATCCATTAAGTATGCCTCATCCTCGGGAGTGCCTCAAGGATTGGTGCTTGGGCCACTATTATTTGATATCTTCATAAACGATGTATTTCTTAAACTTAAGGCAATGGCACTCCTGTATGCAGATGATCTCAAACTTCTCTTACGCATAAACTCAATTGAGGACTGTCTAAAACTCCAAAGCGATTTGGATACCTTGATCGAATGGTGTACCCTAAACAAACTTTCTCTGAACATCGATAAATGTGAGGTGTTATCGTTCACCTTAAAAACAAATCCATTTCTCTACAACTACTCAATAAATCAAAAAATTTTAAATAGACCTGATTCTTTTTGTGATCATGACTTTTGACAATAAGTTATCATTCACAAAACACTATGAATCTATAATTTCAGAAACAACCATGACCTTTGGATTTATTGCCAGGTTGAGCCGTGAATTTCGAAACATCCATACTCTTAAAACACCATTTTTCGCTTTTGTCAGGTCGAAATTAGAATATGCTTCTGTAGTTTGGTCACCCGAGTATAATACACATGTTGATGATCTCGAAAGAGTTCAGCGAAGATTCCTGAAACTACTATATTTGAAAACTCATGGCATATATCCTCCTCAGGGATACCCGGAAGAGATTTTACTGGAAATGTTTGATATGCAGTCCTTGTCCCGCAGGAGAAGTTATTTTTCTCAGGTGTTTCTGTTTAAGTTACTGCTTAACCAGATCGACTGTTCTGATATATTAAACAAAATTGGTTTTCTAGTCCCTCGCTTATCATCACGACAAAATTTGACCTTTTCTCTGCCAAGGGCTTGAACAAACAAACTTAATTTTTCACCACTCCATGTTATGTGCAGAACTCATAATAATCATAACAAAGACTTTGATATCTTTAATACCACAAATCCGCAGACATTTCTGTACATTTTCCGCTAATGGCACATAACATCCTTTTCACTACCACTCCCTAATACCGCTGTACTATGTTGTGCAATAGTGCAATTATGATTTTAATCTTGTGTTTCATGTAATTGTTTATGACATTTATTTGTACTCTTTTATTTATTTTATTTTATTTTTGCTTGTTATTTGTGAACTCTTTGAATTTTTATAATGTGTACTGTTATGTTATTTTTAAGTTCTTTTATGTTTTATGCTTTTATATTTTCCTGCTTTGTAATTGGGAAGTTTTCCTGTTAGGCATTTTAGTAATAAATAAAATAATAGATCATTTTAGTCGTAGAACAACTAAGCTCGTTAGAAACTATTCTAATTGCAAAGCAACCAGCAGATAACTTTTTACTTAGTGCTTTTATGTGAGCTTCAAATTTAAGTTTATTATCTAGGGTAAGACCTAAAAATTTTATAAGGGGTTTATGTTCTACAATTCTATTATCTAGATACAGATCTTTAAAGCTAAATCCAAAGGGGATTATGCTGGTTTTATTTATATTAAAGCAAAGTAAGAGTACATCACACCAAAGCTTAACATCGCGTAGGTCCCTATCCGCAATTATTTTCAGGTCGTCCCTATCTTTACCATGCCAAAGAAGACTGGTATCATCAGCAAAAAATCAGGATTTTAAAAGCTGCTGAGGCATTTCGTTGCAACAAAAATATAATGGTACCCAAAACAGAGCCTTGTGGTACGCCTCTGCTAATAAGTGATTTATCAGAGTATTCGCAATCCGCGCTCACCATTTGCATTCTACCCTCAAGATACGTAGAAAACCACTAGTGTAATCTCCCCAAATCCATAGCGTCTCAACTTTTGAAGCAATATTCAATGATCCACACCATCGAATTATTTCGAAAAATCACAGATTATTGCCGCCATTCATATTTAGGTAAACCTGATAGAGCAGAGAGAAAATGGCGTCATCTGTATTCTTACCGAGAAGAAAACCAAATTGAACAGGGTTTAATATTCTGTTATTTTCCAAAAAATCATTAATCTCTTCTTGACTATTTTTTCAATGACCTTTGAAAGCGTGGATAAAGGGGAAATGTGACGAAAGTTGGAAGGATCACCCATATCACCTCCCTTAAATAACGAAACAACCACGGCACCTTTTGGTTAACAGCACATGCAAGGGCATGCAATGCGGACTCCGGCAAGCACTCCAATATTCTTGCAGAGATTCCATCATAACCTGCGGAATTCTTGTTTTTTATTTCTTTAAAAATCTGTTTTATTTCTTCCACATTTGTGCTTTCAAGAATAAAAATTTCAGGAATGTTAATATCGACTAGATAATCCATGGGATCCTTTTTTAAATTTAAATTTGCGATTAATTTGTCCCCTATTGTGCAGTAAAAGTTATTAAGGATGTTTGGATCAATTTCAGTATTACTTTGCAATAAGTTGGCTTTACCTCTTAATTGATTAACTATTTCCCAGTTCTTTTTTGTTTTATTTTTTACACTTTCAATCTTCCCTCTATAATAAAATTCTTTCGTCACCCCAATAACCTTTCTATAAATTCGTTTGTAATGATTAAAATATGCAACAAAAAACTGATTATTATTGTGATACTTTCTTATGGTATGTAAGGATCTTAAATTTTTTGCTGATGTTTTTATAACACTAGTAATCCAAGGTTTTTATCTTTAACCTTAAGATTTTGTAGAGGAAATGCCTTGTTAAAAGCGTTAGTCAAAAAGGCGTGAAACTGTTCAATTGGATTCTCTGCCCTGACAAAACCATTCCATAATATCCTGCTACAATTTTCTTTAAATTTGTTATAGTTTTTCTTACTGTAAATTCTACCCCCTCTAGCTTTCTTACATTTTACACCCGAATCTGTAGAACATGTAAGTGACACTGCTTCATGGTCAGACAATCCTGAAGCGATAGTGTTGCAGTCTAAAATTTTATCATCTTCAAGGTTTGAACAAAGACAGTCTATCGTAGTAGCAGAGGACTGTGTAATCCGAGTAGGTTTACAGACGTTCATTTTAAGGTTTAGAGACTCTAAAAAGTTATTAAGCGACCGTGTGGCCAAATATCCCACATCAATAAAATTTATATTAAAATCACCTGCTAGAATAATGTTGGATCGAACAGGTAACCTAGACAAAAGCATTTTAAAGCGATTTATAAACACATTAATATCACATCTTGGAGGTCTATAGATACACACTACCTACATATAAGTTAAAAGACTTAAAATTATTGAGAATTCAAACTCCTTTACAACCGTTAAATTATTAAACTTATCTACATTCTAAATTAAAAATTTATCACAGATTTTTTTTGTGTACAAGAATCATAGTTCCCCCATGTAAAATTTGTTTTCTACAATAAATTCATGCTATATTGTAGTCAGGAATTTAGCATGGCTCATTTTCTTTTAGCCAATGCTCTGTTAACAAAACAAAACTAGGTTTATTAAACAATTCCAGAAGCACCAGTCAGTTCGTCCTTTTTATTTCTAACAGATTGAATATTTAACCAAAACAGAGTAAATTAATTAGTTTTTACAAAATTATTTGTGGCTGGAGGGGATTGTCTAAAAAAGGGTTAGCCTCAACAATATTAACTTGCTCAATATCATTATTATTTATTAACGGCAATGCCATTTTTCAAAATACATTAATAATAACCACATTTAAAGCACATTCATAAACTAATTTTAAAATATCACAAGAATAATACAAATACTAAAAAATATCACATACACGTCACACAAATAAAAATCACACATTTCAGTAATAAACAATCAGAGTAGTAAAATCACACATTCGTTACATCACAAGTGGCTTCTTAAAAATGACTTAAAACTAACCAGCCTTGAATTGAATGTTATTATATCTATTATTAAATTGATTAGCCGTGTCCAATAAACGAGTTAAAGGGTTGTTTCTGCCATAGTTAGTTGGGTGAAACGGTACAACAAAAAGACTTGTATTTCTACCTCTCCTCACACCAACGTTGAATGGAACCAAGGCAAGTAGTTCCGGGCATCGTATGCCACCACTTAAAACTGTGCAAGAAACACAAGTCAGCAATCTGCCTCCTAGTCTGCAGAGACTGAAGATTGAACTCTAAGAGAATGTCATCATATTGATAGTCTTCTCTCTGATAACCACATCTAAAAGCAAGTATCCTCAAAAACTTCCTTTGAACTCTCTCAATGGCTTCAACATATACTCCATAAGACGGTGACCAAACAACTGAGCAATATTCCAGCAAGGACCTTACAATAGAACAATAGAGATTACGAAAAGTTAACACTGAAAAATCGGTCGAGATACGCTGAACAAAACCCAGCATCTTATAGGCTTTAGTTGTAATATTAGCAATGTGCACATTAAAAGACATCTTGCTGTCAAAGGTGACACCAAGATCCCTCCTATGAGCGCACACAGGCAAAACCACACTATTTAGACTATACTGACAGTCTAAAGGTTGTAATGAACGAGTGAAGGTCATTCGAAAACACTTCGCCACATTTATATCCATACAATTTCTCTCACACCACTCATAAATATAATTGAAGTCCCGCTGCAGATCATCTGCGTCCTGCAAGGAGTCGATGCACTTGAATAATTAAGGTCATCTGCAAAAAATAAGCACCTACTGGAACTGATGCTCTGCACCAAGTCCATCACAAACAAAGAGAAAAGAATAGGCCCACAGTGGGAACCTTGAGGAACCCCCGATGGCACCCGTATGGGACCCGACAATGACCCACAACACCTAACGTATTGAATCCTGTCGGATAAATAACTCTCGATCCATTCAAGAAATGATCCACCCATGCCCAGCTTCCCAAGTTTTGCTAAAAGTAAACGGTGATTGACCGTGTCAAAGGGTTTAGAAAAGTCTAGATAAACAGAGTCAACCTGCCGTCCACCCTCCATGCCACAAGTGACGAAATTTTGGTACAGAACCAGATTTGTAGCCGTTGACCTGCCCTGCATGAAGCCGTGTTGCTCCTCATTAACAACGTGTCTGAATTCCCATGACAATCTCCGACCAACTAGGTAATCCAATAATTTTGGGATATCAGATTGATTACAAACTGCTCTGTAGTTATTAACACTACTTCTATTACCTGATTTAAATATTGGTCTGAGGTAACATGATTTCCAGAAGTCCGGAAAGATCCCTGATGACAGGGATAAGTTGAACAGTTTATGAACTGCCAATGATAGGGCAAACCGACATTGTTTTAAAAAATATGCAGGTATCCCATCAGGACCCGCGGAAAGGCGCAAAGGCAATGAAGCTATGGCATCAAACACCTCAGCAACACCAAAAGTGCAACCCCCCACAGAAACCAGTTCAGAAAGATGAGGCTCATGCATATGAGCCATCCTGTCCGGTGAATACACAGTCGAAAAAAATGATGCAAACAAGTTTACAGCCTCCGATACATTGCTACTTGCAACACCATTGTACTCAACATTTTCAGGTAAGTCGTGCCCATTTCTAAGATCAGCAACAAAGCTCCAAAACCTTCTCGGGTCCTCCGATATCCCATTCTCAATTCTATCAATGTACGCATCATAGCAGCGCCGCCTGAGGCACCTACAGCTTTCCCTCAACTCAATAAACCGATTATAGCAATCTTCATCGCCCGACTCCATGAACCGCTTATGAACAATCTTTTTTTGTACAACCATACTTCTCAATTCTGCGGTGAACCATTTGGGAAATGTAGAAGTTTTATGTCTTTTAAGAGGTACAAATCTTTCAATCACATCATACAGAATGCCATAAAAGGAGGCCAAAGATTCTTCTATATTATTAGGGCTCAAAACCTCATCCCAACTAACTAATGCAAGACACTCATTAATTTGAAAATAATCACAATTTCTAAAATCATAATAAAATTCCTCATACCCAGCAATCTGAGCAGCACTGCCCAACTGAATATCAAACCTAATAGCATTATGATGAATACTATTAGCAAACATTAAATCACTAGGCGTGATCAACTTGTTCATCAGGTAAAGATTCTAATGGCTTAATGAAAACAAGATTGCTGTTTTTTTATTTTGTACTGTGCAGAATACAGTAATTTATAATTGTACGTCTCTTATGCATCAAGCCATTAGCATCATTTATGTCTATACAAACCACAGTTCCTTCTGCATATCTGTTCATTGCATTTGCGTAATTAAAAAGTTGTGAATTGAATTTGTACATCAATTGAATATTTTAATTTTTTATATATAAATAAGAAACTAGGAAAAATAATATTTATGTGAGTGTTTTAGTAGCCTATTTATACTCCTGAAATATGGAGTTCTACCATTCTGAACATCGTGATACCCTGCATGGAAAATAACATAGTCATCCAAAGCAGAAATTTTTTTTAAGGCTTAAAGCATCCGAAATAACATCCGCAAAATATGCATTCGGCTTAATAATACTCTGTACATTATAACAATGAAAACATAACATAAATCTGAAACGATCATCACACAAAATAAAAATGTTATTTTTCTTATCTATTTTTACCTGCGACATCATTCCTGTTCCGCATCATCAGTTATCTCTGCTAGATCTATTATATCCATTTTCTTTGATTCGCTGCTCAATTTGTTGAGCTATTAACTAACGTGGTAGCAATATTACTGGTTAGTCTAGGAGTGGAATTATTAAATTGAAAGATATCATTTTGTAGTGTTTTTTACTTCATTTGCATACCTGTCATTGTCTGCAGACAAAGTGTCATATTTCTACTCAAAATTCTGAGTTCTTCTATGTCACTCTCAAGTTTCTGTATAAGGCCATCATTCTTTATTATTTCTTTATTGAGTAATGCAACTTTTTGACCACTCTCCTTAACTACCTGGTCCACTCCAAGAGAATCAATTTCATTATGATCAGTTTGAATTGCGATTTCAGTAAACTTAGACTCATATTTGAATCAATCTGGGTTTCAGAATTGGTAGTCAAAATCACTGTCTGTGCAAGTAGCCAAATGCCTTTTACTAATATTGATGTTCATCGCCCCCCTTTGTTGATTGAATTTTCTTGTATCAGTGGAGGCCTTGATTGGGTGGAAGTGCAGGGTGTCGGCTACTGCTTTGAGAAAGCTGATTATGGTTTGATCAAGTATTACTTGGAGAACGTTAATTGAAGTTTTTTGAATTGCTACTCTATAGACAGTGCTGTCGAAATGTTTTATATAGTCTTGTTTATTACTGTAGATTTGTATGTTCCTATTAAAAGAACTTGGCTCCCTGAAATTCCTACGATATTTCTCGAAAAGGACAATTTACCTAATTCATAGCAAAACAAAGCATTTAGATCGTTCAGACGCTCGTTTTTAATCTCTGACGGAAATAAATACAAATCTCTTAGATCTCAGACCAAAGCTTCCAAAAATTACTACAGTTGTTTTCTTCGTGACACCCAAAATAACATTTCCAGAAATATCAACGCCTTTTGGACTTATGTTAGCATCGTGGCTTCTGCCATAGACATATTATTTTAGTAACATTAGGTAAAAATTATAGTACTGTAATTTCAACACAGTCGTACGTTTTGCTTAGATACAGAACAAGGGTCAACCATGCCATCATATTGTCTGTTAAAACTGACATAAATCCCAGATGCCCCCCTTCCTTGGTCCGATCTGACTATATAGGTCTCCTGTGGAAATTAACCATGATATTCACTCTATAAAATGTGTGAATTTGCTAAACTTCTGTTCAGCATTACGACCAACCAAGTCGACAAAACCAATTAGTTATGGAATAAGAACAACCCGTTTTATGGTTTTCACTCCGATTGCAGACCGAAACAACTAATTGATCTCTGTGGTCCGAAAGTTTCACTCAACTACATTGGCACTATATACATTCATGTCAGAGCCAACGAATACATTATCCAAACATCAAACAGGAGTAGATTCTTGTTGGTTCATATATTGCAAACTATAAAAGTATTAAATACATTACACAAACGAACTGAATTAATATTGAATGTGTTAAAATGGACATTGAAATCCCCTGCTAGTATGACTCGTTTATTCACCCCAACCTCAGAGCTACCTGAACTATATTCAGAAATGTGTCAAAACATCCTACTTGGGATCTATAAATAGCTAAAATATCAATCTTGGAGAGAGAGGCCTTAACATCTGGTAACCTGAGACAACAAGCAAAACAGGTTGTAGTAACATAGATGGATCTAATAAAAACTTTTTAGATATAAAATTAAATGAGCCCGAGGATTGTATAACGGTATTAAATTTTAATATACAGGAATTGACAAACACTAAAATTGATAAAATAAATGTTTTGCTTTGATTGTGTAACCCCCAAATTGTGTGTTTTTGTTAACACTGGCTTGGTGATGATAACCTTCGAACCGTAAACTTTGAGGATTATCACTGATAAGCGGTTTCTGCCGTAAAACATAAGGGGGTATTTGTATATACGCATTAAAAACTTTAGATTTGAGCCAGATTACCATACATGTAGCGGTAGCAAGACATTTTGAAGTTGCGATAGCATTGCTAGAATCGCCTAACTGTAAAATCTATATATTTATTTTTATCGAACACCCGATAGCGATTTAAATATTTTCTTGGATAGCCTGAACTGTTATGTCTGATTTATTTTTTAGGGATATTAATGTAAATTTGCTTAGAGATGATCAGGAAAGTTTTGAAGTCCGTAGTCTATTTACTCAGCTACACGCATAACAGACAGATCAGAGACTCTTATTGATATAATGTTTTCAAATTTCAGTGTAAAAAGTGTTCAGATTGAGGATACACTTTTTTCAGATCACACATATCAACTGTGTTCCTATGAACTGCCTTATCCACGGAGGGACTGTAATCGGGGTGCTTGTACAGGCGTGACCTTTCTCAGTCTTATTTACTTGTACTGAAAAATATTTTATATAATGAGACTTGACTTGATATGTACTGATCCACTAGTTTCAGTAGTAAATTCTCCTTATTTTATTCTACCTTTCTGTTCCTTTCAATTGTACAATTACGTTTAGAAAAAGTGGATGTGGGGATCAAAAGTCTATATGTACTAAAGAGTTGAGATACCTACATCAAATGTTATGTGAAATGCATGTTTCCTAAAGTTTACCCTAACAATGATATTTTAAAGGACAGGTGCATTAGGCTAAAAACATAAAATGCACCAAAAGTAGTTTTAACGATGGGCGGATAGCGAGTTCTTCAAATGTTATGAGGGAAAGCTGGAAAATAATTAATGAATCTCTGAGTAATAATGCAGATCGGAAACAAAAAGTAAAAGAAATTATACATAATGATGAGAGATTGAAAATCCTGAAGAGGTCTGTAATGTTTTTAACGACACTTTTTTATCTTTTCAATGTCCAAAGCCTGATGGTGATAAAATTGTTTTACAGCGAAATATGGATAACGGTATAGTACTATATCATACGACACCAGAAGAGGTTAAGGGATTTATTTTTAAAACAACAAAAAAAAAAACCCTGTAGCGGGAATTGATGTGGGAGGTCAGGTGCTGAGAGCTGTTGCCGATTAGGTCGCGGTACCGCTTTCGTACTTGATTAGCGAGTCTTTTTCTGCTGGCTGTTGTCCTGGAACTGAGGATCTCAACGTCTGTTCCCATTTATAAAAATAAGAGATCTTCATTGTATCCAGTTAATTTTCGTAATATCTGTGTTCAGAATCAGAGTGTTAAGATTTTTTGAAAGTGCTGCTGGGTTCCTTTCAAAATGGCTTTAGAAAGGGCATGTCAACTCTAACAGCACTCAGTGAACTCTGTGATTTTGTATATAATTATCTTAATAGTAAATCTCATTCAGTGGTTCTGTATTTTGATCTCAGTCGAGCATTCGATATTGTAGATCATAGCCTCTTATTGGGTGTCAGGGACGTTGCTCACAGCTGAATATCGTCATATTTAGTGAACAGAGGACAAATAGTTATAATGAATGCATGCAAATGTGAGTCCAGGAAGGTAGAAACCAGTGTCCCACAGGGCTCAAATCTCGAGCCAATCCTGTTTATGGCGTTTATCAATGATATGCCTTCTGCTTGTCCCTCTCCAGATAGAGGGATTGTCTACGCTGATGATGCAATTTTTTTAATTTCTGATGATCATATTGTGACTGCTATTGACAGAGCAAATCGCCCAGCTGCTGAATTTAGTGACTGATGTACCAACAATGGATTGGTTTTAAACACCAGTAGAACTCGCTCTAACCCAAAAAACGCCACAGTCGAACAAAGCTATTTGATTTGGGTAAATGGTGAATCTATTACTCAGACAGCAAGCACGAAGGTTTTGGGCGTTACCATGAACCAAAAGATGACATGGGAACATCACATTAACACTGACGTCCAGGTTGAGCGGATATTGATTTGTGATTCGGTACTTGAAGAGTTCGGTTTTATGGAATGTTCTGAAACTGGATTATTACGGTGTTCAATCGCATATGCCATATGTCAAATAGTTTGGTGAGCTCAGCATTCATTATACAAAAAAGAATTATTAGATGTATGCTGAGCCTTCCACCAAGTTGTATCGAATGCATTTGTGGATTTGGGTCTCTTGACTCTTCCACCTATTTACGTGTATTTATCGTAAGTAATAAATTTCTGCAACTTTTTGGTGATCACATTGCTTCTTTTAAGATTACTTTGTATAATTTCTTGGTCGGCCAAGCTTTTTATGATGTAAGTGAGTACTTAGCATTGTAATTACGTATTTTTAGTAATTTAGTATAGGTTTTTGTATTCTAGTATGGGCATATTGACAAGTCCGATAGGCTTCATTTTATTGTGAGCTTGAGAGATAAATAAAGATTACTTACTTACTAAATAGCTAAAATATTGTAATCTACTAAATTGCATAAGCTACTAAAGAAACATTACCCAAGTTCAAGATTGAACTTGAACTTGGAGATTGTTATATAAACATAAACAACGGGAGCGACTTTCAACCTTAAGCAAGCAATGGTCAGCAGTTGTTATAATTATATACGCTACCGTACCTTCAGTTCGTCAGACTGTTCTCACATATAACCAGCTCCCAGGTTAGCTAATTTCCTAAAGTTAGCTAGACAGCTGCTTTAGGTTCTACTCCTTTATTCCTTACCAAACCTGGTACCAGTTAGTCACTTGACGACTGCTAGGACTAGAGGTTTCACAACCACCATAATAAAGTCAAATCAAGTAGTTTGTCAGAGTTATGAAAAAGACAAGTGTCTAAATAGTCAGTTAAAAGGTTTAGTGAAATATTCTAGTGCTGAAAAACTGAAAAACTATAATTATAAAACAGTAAACAATACCTCAGATCGAGAAAACATGCGCAGCTTAGTATTCGGGTATAATAGAATCTCATTTTTCGACCTATAGTCATTGTTAAAGTTTTATCGTTAATACATTGTTATTGTTATAAACTAAACGTGCTTACTTTATCATCTCTTCTTACCCAACGTAACTCGGCTTCGGTCAACCTCGGCTACCCCCCGGCACCCTAAGCAAGGCGTGTCTCGAAAGAACATACAGTGGCAGATTAAGGGAAGCGTTAAAACCCCGTCATTGTAATAATCGCGACGCGGCTCTTCTCTGAGACGTTATTCTTTTAAAAAACGCGACAACCACCTAAACTATTCGTGGCAATATCAATCTTAAAATGTTCTACATATAATACAGTATTCATAACACTGGTCGATAACAAAATCAGTTTTCATACTTTTGCTTTATATACATAAATTCTTTGATAAATATTATTCTACCACTCATCTGGAGCTAATAGTCTGAAGTGTAGTCTAGGTGAGTAGCTACCTAATTTATAATCTTGCATTTGTATTAGGTCAACTATTGTTCCGTTATGCAAATTGCATCAATGTATTTATCTGCTATAAAAACTTCTTTCTATTTCACTTGACAAATGAGAACATAAAATAGGCCGTCAAACATTTTGGTTTGTTAGGCTTGCAAAATTATGTGGCCAATCACAGGTCAAATTTTAGCTGACTAAATTTGGAAATCAGGATTAAAATATCAAATTTAACACGTCCAGCGTATTAACACATTGTAAAATCCATAACATTTTCCAAATAGGTATTATAAACACTAAATTAAAGTCGACGCATCTAAGCATCTTTACATAAAAGTATGCACATTTGAGGCAATGAATTTGTAGATTAGATTTACCGCTCACTGTATCCGTTAATATTGCATAATAACGAACCCCTTCTTTTAGAGATAAGCAGTCAAATCACGGTGGTAACGTTATAATGGGATTCCTTGAAAAAAGGCACATTCATTCCCGTAAAGATGAGAATAATAACACGATATATGATGAGGTCAAATACATGCCAGTGAAAACTGGATATCTTTGGCAGTTTGATCTTGATACGTAAGTGAAAATTTCATTTTTTATGGATAGATCAATGAAAGGGCCCAAAGCAAATTTGTGTGTCCTTGGAATATATTTTTTATATTAAATATTACATAACTTGAGACTCAAATCATTCAGTTGCAAACTAATTTAAACTGTTTAGTAAGTAGCATCCCAGTTGAGAAGACGACAATTTTCATTATGTTCGTATATATTCTCCTGGTTAGCTGCTGTCCACATAATATTTAAATTTGTAGTGTCTATGTAAATCAGCAAAAGGAATCGCCACTGGTATTTTGTACTGGTAGTAGCTGTACTGCAATAACCGATACAAGCTCCAACAATATTCTTGGCCCTAAAGCGGATGTTGATAAGATTCATACTGCAATAGGGGCACGGCCGTTCTTCTTAAACAGATATACGGTAAGTTCAGAAGTATTGTTTAAGATAAACCTGTACCCATGCATGTTTCATGGCAAAATCGTAATATATTTTGTAATCAACATAAAACTATAAATGGATTATCACATTTCGTTAAGTCTTCAGCTTCGCCGTTTTTGACTCATCTATGCTCATTATAAGATGTTTTTTTTTACTACTTATTTTTCTAAACTTTATTAATGTATATGTTTATATTGAAATAATTTCATATTAAAATTGTTTGTAGTTGCCCAATACAAATAAGGAAAATATTTTTAAAACTAAGAGCCAACTTTGTAATTTAAAAAAGACATTTAGTAGTCATTTACTTAAGTCATTGCTTGAAATGTACTGATTGCCAGTTCTTGTTTTCTTTTTGATAATTCCTAACAGGCGATATCGCATATGTCGATAACATCTCTTTGTAATAATATTCAAAATCTTTGATATAATTTAAAAATATACTAGACTTCTTATTGTAATATTCTGTACGTAATGGTGCGTGTTTTGTTATACATATATTGGGTAACTATTTGTTTTTGTTGATTATTGATTAAAAATGCTAAAAATATGATTTTTACGCACTGTACTTCTTTATATTTAAAGGGTCAGCTCTAGTAATAAAACCGTTGTGATTAAGTATATTATGATCATATAAATATAATTATTATTCTGTTCTAAACGACGAATGTTTTTTTTATACGTAGCATCAAAGAAAATGTTAGTAAAATTTTCTTTGGTAGTCTGTACATAGGTTTTATCAAAGAAAATGTTAACATTTTCTTTGGTTTTATTTAAAGTAGTAATCGGATATCTGCAAAATGTCTTTTAGGTTGATTGCGATACTATCAATAAACTTCCTGAAATCGGATTTACTATTGGAGGGCAAAATTTTACATTAAAAGGTCGTGATTACACTGTAAAGGTAAGTTATAAAATAGATTTTAAATTTATTTTGTTGTGACGAGGGTGTGGCCTTAGCTATTAATCTGGTGTTTGATATAATTGCGTTTTCGTTATTCTAACTGACTTTTTCTGGAAGTTGATATTGAGTTATTGTAAAATCTTCTTCTGGGATCTCAGAAAATTTTAGAAGGGGTCTTGACCCCAGTGAGAATAGCATTTATGTACCCCTAATATATATTCTAATAAACACAATGAACGTTAGCTAATGTTAATAAAAAGAGCCAGTTATTGCACATAATTTAATGCCTGTTAGTTTAATATCAGAAATTCAAACTATAAGATATCTGGAATAAAAATGGACTGTTTATTTTTCTCCACTTTAAAAATAATTTAAAAAGGGGTCAGCAATAATTAAAAAAGGTTGCAAATCCATTATGTAGGACGGACTTGTTTCAGAGCGGCTTGTAGTGATATCTTGTATATTCAAATGCCCTTCACATCTATACAAAACTTGTTCCTAGTTCTATAAATGATAATCTTGAACACATTTTCTATGCTTATTTTCTTGTTATTAATGTTTTTCTAGCACCACGTCTCACGATCGTATAGGAATGCATGATAGTTCGATATTAAATGTTTAACAAGACTTCCATGGTTATCATATTTAATATATTATATTTTTTTTGTTTCAGTTATCATATCTATCCATTACAATGTGCCTCTCTGCGTTTGTGCCTCATGATTATACAAACTTCTGGGTTTTAGGAGGAGCCTTTTTGTCTGAATATTATACAATCTACAATGTTCAAGATAAGCAAATTGGTTTTGTGAAAGCAGCATAATTATTTTTTTTTATAGGATAGGATGCAATGCTTTTTTGTTAAGACAAAATAATAACAGCTCTAGCTTAAGTCGAATACAACACATATTTCCTAAAGATTTATTCAGTCGTAATACTTAATAAATAAGCTTTTTAATTTTTAACATTTTAACAGTGTTATGATGAAGCGGGGTTTTTTGTCGACGTGAATAAAATTTGTTCTGCTTGATTAGGAGTATTATTTTATTCAACGTGATATACAATATACGTAATTACTATAACTCTTTAACTGGTGATGGGTACAGTCATCCACGACGTTCTTTTATTAGCAGAGATTTTTTTGTGTATTGTGGGCGCCAGAGTTCCTAGAGACAATGCGAACTGAATATGAAGATAAGAATATCAGAAATTTGCCCTTATAATTCGTGTCTCACAGACCTCAATCTTGCGATAAATTAAAGAAATAAATTTCAAAACAACAATATATTAATTATACAATTAAATTACAAATATGAGTGATGGTATCGTGTGAAATGGAGATTACCAATATAATTACATTACAAATATAATTATTGAAATTATTTGAAATAAAGTTTATGAATAAATTTGACTTAGTAATGAAAATTAAAATTATTTGTGACAGATTTAAAAAAAAAGGAATGAATAAAGTGTTATTATTGGTATTTACATGTTTATCTTCTGATTGGCTAATAACCTTTACTAGAACCGCTTCTGCCTGTTCCCAAGTTAGTGTCTCTTGGTCTTATCATGGACTTATTTGGTTCCCAACGTATCGATTCCCTCAGAACACTTTGTA
>MU188229.1:0-11989 GCA_016904865.1 Pissodes strobi | reverse complement strand
GCTCAATTTTATCAATATTCATGATTATTATATCAATACAAACATTCCCTGATTTAAAATCATTGATGTCCATTTTTTTTCAATTTCGTCACACTGTGCGTCGGGCCAGAAGTCTGATGACATATACTTCTCTACACTGTTCTCGGGGACTCCCAACTTAAAAGCACCACTCCAGGGATGGTCAAATCTGGAAGGTAATTTTTCACATCTGTACAGATGACAGAATCTCGGATATAATTCCTTTAGTATATATTTCTGGTTTTGTTTCTATTTCTAGATTGGATAGATAAATCCACGATAGTTTAGCCAGTCTTTCACCTATGTTCGAATTCGCCACTCTGATATTTGAGCGATCAGGCCCGGTACAAATTATTCCAATTTTTGTATTATCGGTTTGATCCCTGTTTGGATGGACATTATTTTTATTGTTCAAGTTTTGATTTTCTTGAACACAATACTCTGGCTTTTCTGGTGGAGTCCTAGAAGCCAACATATCTTCAAAAAACTTTAACCTGGAATTTATTTGTTCTACCTGTGACTCAAACTCTGATCTTACTTTTTGTAGATCCATGCTTCCCGATTGAATCTCTCCAGAATTTTCCAAACTACTTGACATGACTCCTTCTAGTGGTCTGTTTGCAATATAGTTTAATCATTTCGACATTCGTATCCTTTAGATTATTTACATCGCCTATAATTTTGTAAATTTTTTTCCAGGAATCGCGATTTTTATTTGATTCTTCCTTTTTATTTATGTCTGACCTTAGCGTGTTTAAATTTAGTTCTATTTTATTCACTGTTCAGATGGGAATCTGAGATATGGTATTGCTTTTTTGGGGATTCACTAACACAATATTTGCTTAAAAAAAAAGGCAGTTCGTTACTTGTGTAGGGTTGTAGGCCGTGAACACTGTCCACCACCGTTTATTCGGGAAAAAATTTTAACTGTGTCATGTCTGTTTATTTTGGAAACTGTGTCTCTTATGCATAAAAAGTATTTCGATCATGTACATAATACTAGATTAAGTGTAAACACTAATATAGGCTTGCATATACCAAAGTCTGCCTTAGCAAAGCCATCTGTTTTTTATGAAAGCAAAGAAACGTTTAAACATCTAAATCATGATCTAAAATATATAGCAAATTGCAGACGTTTCGTAGACGTGTTTTTATCGCGTGGGTAATATTAAGATTTTTTTTTATGTTTTAGGTACTTACATTTTAGGATAGTTCCTAACTTATTATATTGTTTAGATAGTAGTCCCGTTTGTCAAATTGTTATAACCTGCTCGTTATTTACATTTTTTATTGTTTTTAATACTTACTTAATTAATATGTTTACGTTTAAGTACATGCTTTGTCAATAGTAATTTTTTTTTTGACAATAAAGTATAATTGACTATGACTACTTGATACATGAACGTTGGTACAGTTTGAAAATACTAAATCTAATATTACCTCGTTAACAGAAAACACAGTGAGGCTTTCATATTATGTATATTTGATATTCGCAATGCGTCAGATTTACATCCGACCATTTTCCATTCAAAGAAAGGTTGTGAGTGTCGCGTGGCCTATTCTACAGGGATGATTGTAGGGAAGTTTGCAGCTCTCGCATCACTGCACATCTTGGAAAATGCGATGTATGTAAAATTGAATGTTAGTTCATTTGGAATTGACGAAGAGATAGGTCATAAACCCCGTGTAACTTGACTGACCTGACGGGGCAGTCCAGGATACTGGGCTCTTAAATTTTTTACCACAAGAGATGAAATCTCTACCTCTATCATCTGTAAAACGGTGACATTTTAATCAACAAACGAATTTTTTAGCATTTATACTACCATATGTAAGTATTGTAAATATAATATGCAGTTAAGTCAGTTTAGTCAGTTTTCTGATTCAATATAAATCAAAATACACTTCTATCAGCATACCCATAATAAGCCTATATAGGATTTCACAGTACAAGAATGAACCTTGTAAACCACAAAAAGATATTGTATTAAATCAGATATACAATCATTTGTAGCTACTGACCAAACTGAACTATGTCTCGGTCGCTTACAGTAAAAGTAGGTTTAATATGCCAGACATAATACCTGTTTAAATAAATGCAGAAAATAGCTTCTTTGATTTTTTTCTGCTTTACCAACGTATAAAAGAATGGCTCATAAGAATCGCTCTCTAATCCTAGTCCCAGAATTCCATCGATTTTGTTAAAGAGTAACGTGTAGGGCACACTGGTCATTTCAATAAAAGAGAAGTTGGTCACGTTTGAGTGGGCAATCTGCAAAATGTATGTAGAAGTTTATCTGGTAACTTTTTAAATTAGGTTTATTTATTGACTTTTCTACATTACTATAAACTGATAAATTGCATGCGAAAATAGAAATCTGTAACCGAAGATATATATAAATATATTTCGCACACAAAATAAAAATAAGAACTTCACTCAAACATTTAACATATTTGAGAATAGTAAAAGTGGTGATAATTGGATAAGCTCTGAAAGAGAATATAAAAAGAAACAAGAAAATAGTATTTGTGCATGTACTCGATACATTTAAATAACATTGCCTCAAAGGTGTAGTACGGAAAGTGATACTGTTAAATCCAATTAATTAGGTACAGCGCTTTCTATTAAGCATAAAAATATAATGCCTTGAAAAATTCCACGCCCTTCACGTGAGTAGAAACATTTTTCTTGTAATAGAAAATAAATAAATAATAACCAATATAACCCATAATAGCACGATAAGAGGACATGCTTGCCTTTATTTTTCATATTTACTTTTATATAAAATAAATCATAGATGTTATGATGATGTTTTACTCGATGGCAATTAGGATTTCTCAGTATAAAATATGTATTTTCATCACGTCCAATAATGGAAGCTGCTAAATATTGTCATAAATATGAAATTCGCTATGACTTTAGACCAAAAATTACGATTTTCCCTAACCATTTTTAAATTTATTATTGCCATACAACTGCAAAAACCATGACCTTGTGATATCCTCATATCAATTAGCAATGAGATTATTCATTATTAATACCAAACACAAAAAATATTGAGACACAGATGAGTCACTAGTCGATTTGATTTTTTTTAACATAAATTTAATTTCCTGTTTGTAGTTTTATGTTTTAATTATGCTGATAAGCAGATTAGTCAAATTCCTATTTATATAACAGTTTACTTAACTTTACCATGACCCTTACAACATAGATATATAACGGTTTTGACGATACTTACCGAAATATTATCATATATAAAAGTTCCACTCAAATTATACTTTCCTTCAGGTATTGTTATTGGACGACCATCGGGCTTAGATTCAGAAGATTTGCTGTGATCATATTTGTTATGGAATACTGAAATTCGAAATTGGGGCATTATAATTTTTATATTAAAACACAGTTTACAATTTCGGCTGATAAATTATTATTTACATGCTTCAGGGTTTTCGAGTTAAAAACCTGTTCTTTCTTTATATTATTTTTTTCAATAGTGACCTTCTAACCGAACAAATACAAGACATATTCAGAAATGGATTCTCAACTCGAATAAATCTCATTTTGAATTCATTTTACGTATGCATTTATAAAAATAATGGTAATACAATAATTCACTGCTGCATCAAATATGAGGACTTGCATGGTATGGATGTTATGACAGTTATACCGTTCTCATCATAAACTTGCATCTACATAGAAATTTTGTGTGTTATTGTACGTGGATAAAAAGTTTCAACGGCAAAAATCTCAGCTTCCGAAAGGGCATAAACTGCGATGTGACAAAGTTGTCACGTGCCTCAGATATCTATCAACTTCGATATAGGAAACTTATTTTAGGATTTTTTAAAGAATAACAAAATTAAAGTAAAATTTTACTCTCAACATTTAGAGGTGCGAATCGGTTATATGACCAAAAATGCATGGCTGTCATATTAGTTATGCCACTCTAATTCCCGTCATTATGATAATTTTTAGCTTTTAGTAAAATTATTGTTTATTTCCTTTATATAAACAATGGTAAAATCGATACTTACGGCAACCTATGTTTGTAAACACATGACAATTTGAGGATAAAACCCATGACATGGACCATGCTGTGTCAAATGCTACGTTCAGTGTCTGTCCAGGATGACCAATTACTATCGTTCCATAAAATTCATTCTGGAAATAAACATTTAATAAGTGCATGGATGGAGTACTGTGTTCATCACTTCTTAAGCATGGGAAACCCATGCGTATTTCATTCCCTTTCTACGACGCTCACAGCTATTTTGTGTGAATTGTCAGATGAAATAAGTACAAATAATTAACTAATTTGTCCCTAGACTACTTGGGTATTTTATAAACATTTTGGTGATTATGAGTAAAATGTTTTGTTTGAGTACTAAATAAAATATGTACAGATATATTATATAAACTAAACCTATTTCATTCTATCTTCTTCTTCTTCTCAGCATATGTTCATCCAGTCCTGAATGTAGGCCTCTTCCAATGGTCTCCACGCTTGTCTGTTTCGGGCAGTCTGCATCCATCCCCTTCCTGCTATCCTTTGGAAATCTTCCCGCCATCGTTTTAGGGGCCTTCCCACGCTTCTCTTCAATGTTCTTGGACGCCAATCTATTACTCTCTTTGTCCATTTGGAATTGGAATGATCCTGCCTTGCCACATGACCTGTCCATCTTCACTTTTGCTGTGCTATTCGTTTGAGGACATCGACAACCTTTATTCTCCTTCGAATCTGACAGTTTCTTACGTGATCTTTCAAGCTGATCCCCAACATGGCACGCTCCATCGCTCTTTGTGATATTCCGAGCCTATCTGCACTTTTCTCCGTGAGAGTTACTGTTTCCATACTATTACTGGTAGAATGCAGGAATCATATACTTTTCTTTTAATATTGATAGGAATGCTCTAGGATTTAGAATGTATCCCAGTTTGCCGAATGCTGCCCAACTCAATCCTATACTTCTAGGTACTTCCGCTGCTTGATTTTGTTTTCCCAGCCTGATGGTATGGCCTAAATATACATATTCGTCTATAATCTCAAGAAATTTCTCCTCTATGCTGACTCTAACATCCTCATTGGTCATTATATTTGTCTTCTCCAAATTCATTTAAAGTCCAAACGGTTGGTAAAAATCTAGTTTATTCGTTAGGCGGCTCGTCAAAACTTTAGACAGGAGTTTATACATGTGGGTGGGACAGGAGACTAATGGGTCGATAGTTGGCGATCTTAGTATTATCCCCTTTTTTAAAAATCAGCAAACCTCGGCATTTTGCCAGGATTCAGGGATTCTTTCCTCGCCGATGCATCTATTCAACAAGAGGCAAAGTGCCCAACAAGCTGAAAAACGTTAATGAGCGGAACAGTGTGTGGTCTACCATCAAATGTTATGCCTACCAAAACTAACTATTACCATGCCTATGACGTACGAACGGGCAAAATACTCCGAACATCTGAGAACAACAGAAAATAGTTGGTTCACTGAAGGCTCCAAGACCAATGATGGTACAGGAGCCGCTGCATGGAATAAAAATGGTAAGGTCGAGCTTAAGTGTTCCCTAGGCGAATATGCAATAATTTTCAGGCTGAAGTTAAAGCCATTGATATGACTGGACAGTGGTTCTTCGATAGAAACTGTAAAGGCAAGTCAATCAAAATATTCTCGGACAGACAAGCGGCTTTAAAAGCTCTTGAATCTACTCGTTATTCATCCAAGGCAGTATGGAACTGCCAGGAACTACTCACCAAACTAGGTAGAGAAATAAACTTACACTGATCTGGATACCTGGACATACAGGGTATGAAGACAATGAAAGAGCTGATGCTCTTGCAAAGCCTTCATAGGACCAGAACCAGTGCTAAAGAAGCTCTCTTAAGATGGACACAACATCCGTTTATAGACAAATGGAGAGTTACCGGGCCTAACTCATTCAAAGATGGCAGTGAATTTGCCATCATGAGTGAGAACTAAACAACTTCTTCAACTTGGCCGACAAGAGGTGCAGGCTGTAATTGGCATGTACACTGGCCATTGTCGACTAAGAAGCCACATCAACAAGATAGGGCTTTCCGAAGAAACGGAATGCGGCTTGTGCTTGGAGGGACGTAGAAACAACGGAGCATGTTTTATGCTACTGTCCAGCAATAAAAAGAACCAGACAAACGGTGTTTAGAAATTCTCAAATTACACTTGCAGATTTGAAAATTATCCACCCCAGAAAGCTCTTCGATTTCATCAAAAGGATCGAGCCTCTGGCCTAGTGGAAACCACAGATGTGAACCCCAATAGACCAAGGGTCACAGTGGAAGGCCCCATTTGAGCCCACTCACGTGTACAAATGCAACTACAATCAAAGATTGTGAATTATTTATTGTATTCAAAACTTACAGAGCTTTATAAAGATTTCTGTTAAGAGTATTTGAAGGTAAGTGATACAGTTCCTTACATTTTTTCAAATATTTATAGATTTCAAAGCGTAAAAGATAACATTGTAATATTGCAAAAAAAACTATACATTTTAGAGAAATATTTTATAGCGATCTGTTATATTCTCATTAAGTGGTACTTCAGGATCACAATGCTCTTGATTTGATGAAATATTTCATAGCAATCTGTTATATTTTTATTAAGTAGTACTGCAGGATTACAATACTTTTGATTTGATGTAGTATTCTGCCTTAATTGGCAAATTGATATAGTGATTGACGCGTAGACAGAACTTGAGGAACATTAGACTGGCATATTGCGTATTTAGTATTTATCTTTAAAGATAATAGTATATTATGATATAAGTGTATAAGAGGGCCTTTAAAGCACGCGCGACATATTTCAAAACACGACGCGCAGCGGAGTGTTTTGTAAGTCGCAAGGGCTTTAAAGGCATCTTATACACGTATATCATACGCTATTTTTTATTACGAATGCATCATAATCTCAAAAATGTTTTAAATATTAAGCTTAAGGGATATAATGACGAATATATTAATCTGTCACATTTGACATGATCAAATGTTTCTATAGCAACCTTTAAAAAAGTAGGCGCATCATAAACATCATTTTATGCACGCTGCAGCGTGCGATAATCGTTGATTATGATGCATGCGAAATAAAAATACTATTACTACATTTTCAAGTCTTTGGCCAATATTTTTTCGACCTACATCGTATTTATCTGGCGTACTCGATCTCTTTCTATATGTGCCTTTCGTTTTAATTCGACCAGTCACTTGTAGTTAGTAGTTTAGGATGTCATTTCTGCTATCGGATTTATGAAAGTGACAGAATAGGACAGCTTCCATACTTTTGCAAATATTCCAGACTTGAGAGCAAAGTTCAGCAAAGCTTTCAAAAATCTATTTGGAATGTCATCCAAACCTAGACTTTTGTTTATATCAAACACAGATGTTGGAAGTTGGAAGCAGAAATATTGATATCAGAGATGGAATTAAATGAACTACAGAGTAGTTTTGTGAAAAGGAAAACTAGGGCTACAAACCGATGAAAAAAATACATGTAAATTAGCAATAGCAACGCCATCTGCCTTAGCAGTGCCAAGCCAAGATACAATTATTTTAGCATAAAGATTAGACAGGGTGCGGACAGAGTTCCAGAAAAAATGGGATTCATAGCACTTTTTAAAAACACTGTCTCTTGTAATAAGTAATATAATCAGCAGCTGCTTTGGATTGCTTGAACTGATTGCAAGTGACTTTTTTCTGAAATATAACATTTTAAAAATTATTTAAACTATGGTGGATTGTTGTTAAAATTATTTAAAAATTCATCTAATCCAAACTAATAAAATCCCTTATCAATTAAAACATGAAATAAATTTACTTAAATAAAAACAGAAGTGGATTTAATTTTCCAAAGTAGTTATCTTGATTTAATTGCCACTGAAATAAGTTTCTTATTATTTGTCTTTATAGGTCCTGACAATTTCACCAAATCAATAAAATCATCTTTAAGATTATAAACCCTAAAACTAGCAAAATTTACTTTGTCAGTCTTTATTTACACATAAATAAATACTACAATCATTAAGTAAATACTTAAAGTAAAGTCAATAATGAGGTATGACAGTTTCACCTTTCTTCTTAGTGAGGTATATGGCCAGCAAATGACAAATAATATACTGGTATGGTGAGAAGATTATCAGGGCCACATATCAGTTCCCAGAAAAATATTTTATTTGTATATAACACATCTGTGCCCGCCTATCATATATCTTTTAGCTCTGAGTCACCTAATATTCTCATCCTCTAAATTTAGAACCATATCAACACAGGAAATAACCGATTGTATGGAAGAAAAGAGAAAATAATCCAACTGGATATTACTTGGTCCTAAAATTTGTTTAATAATTAAAAACAGGATTAATAAAATAATTAATTTACTCTTAACAAAACAATTATCTCCTCTTGTGAACCCCATTAGGGAACATAGGTACTGCATACCATATGAAACTCTTTACCGGGTATTTCGTCAAAATCTCGTCCGCGTTGCTCTATTTCGCGTTTGAAGTCGAGCAAAGACAAATATAATTTTTCTCGCGAGAAAAATTAATTCGTTTTTGGGAATGTATATTTTAAGTAATCACTGAATTCTCTAATTATAAAGATGGCATGAGGAATGAGTGAGGGAACGAGAAATGGTCATAATGAAAAAAGAACATTTTCATAAAAAATTTAAGATAAATATTTTTTAAAATAGAAATCTTCAGAAAATTTTTTATTTACAACCCAAATTTAAACATACTCTGTTGATACTTACGTCAAGATAACGATACAAAGCAATCGAGTCGTTGGTCCTTGTATCAGGTTTCTTGTGGTGCTTTTTATACAACCAGTCAATGTTTATGCCATATTTCTTCAACAGAGGGGCATTATTCAAATGTTGCTCAAAAGAAGTCTTTTGTCGGTTTAGTTTTATTCTGAAATAATATATATAGAAATGATACACTATCATAATCATTGATTAGTAATTTAGTAACGAATATTTAGGCACATTTTATATAAGTAAATATATGTGGAAAAATATATGAAACTAGTTGCAATCAAAAAGATTCAATACTTCAGACACTTATTTATTTAAATTCAGAGTTCACATTTGTACAATAAGGAATTATTCCATATTAATATGCAAACTTCGGAATTGTGTTTTAATACCATTTACCATGACATGAAAATTTGCTCGCAATGTATAAAGAGAAGATAAGTAGCTTTATTCACAATTGTTAACATTTTCTCTCAGAAGGAAATTTCCTCCTTAATATCAATGCAAAACCTTTTTCAGCTTATCTACATATAGGTAGGAACACACTTGCCATGTTTATTAATTAATATCATAATAAAAACCAAATAATTAGGTAGATTTGGTGATGTAGTCCAGCAAATATTCAATAACACAATCTCAAAACCTAGACAAGTAGGGTTACCCTACTACCTACCTTATGAAAATAAGTTTTTTTAAAATGGATGGATTAACTAACCTATATCCTATATGTGTTTGAACATGGGAAGGGAGTCTGGTTTTTCTAACCTGACTTCGCACGGGAAGTGCACGTGATTCACGGTAGAAAGCGTAGGGGGCCCCGTCGCGTCGGTTCGAAAGGGAAGTCGTAGCCGGTTATGACAGTATATAGGGTGGGTCGCTTAATGTAGGGTTGATTCCTACGAAGATTCTTCCAGATTCTTGCACGTGATTACGTGATCTGAAAGAGATCGGGGCTGTGGGCCCTGCGGAGATGGGAAGTCTCTCTGACAGCAACTGGTTATATCTACATTGTGTGAAGTCTCTTTGCATAAGACTCTAGCCGTGCATGTACAAGATTTAAATGTGTGTGAATGTCCAGCCGGTGGTGTTTGAACCTTAAAACAAGCCGTGCATGAATAAGTCTCGAGCCTCCAGGAGTACATACCCGACAAACTGGGGGTTCTAAAAATAGTGTCTCTGTCCACCACGGTGTAACCACTGTGGAAGGGTCGCTCTACCTCTTGCTAAACCTGGATGGGGGTCTTTACTGGGTAAATGCGTAACCGCGAAGCCAATAACCAATCAAGCAAGCAAGCTATCCTATATATGAGTTAGTCCACTTAGTTATCTAGTGGTTTACCCATAAATAAATGATTAGAATTTAGGTAGCTCATTATTACAAGAAAATTACAATTTTTATATTGATTTAATTGAGACAATCTTACAGTATCTATACGACCTGTTTTTGTTTGCTTTGCTCTCTAGTTTTCTACCTACTTTTATAAGGCAAACAAATATAGATAAAAACCCTGATTATAATTTATCAATTTATGATGAGTTCCAGCCTTATCTCTGTCTTAATTTTCATCCACAGCACTTACTTACTCCTATAAGTATTATTGAAAATAAGTAACACTGATTTGAGAAGTTTCAATATTTTTAATAGCACATAATATCATACAGTCTAAATCAGACCAACCACCTATACCAAAGAATATTCTTTGCCTATACTTACTTAATGATATAAGTGATAACAGGATAGTTATATATTATATCTCCATATACCAAAGGGGTGTCTCTAATGCAGGGTAAATATTTATATGGGTGACTTTTTGACTAGTTAAAAAATATTCAAGTAAACACGTGTCCTCAGTATATGGTTTATTGCCACTGTTAGAGCTATCTAATTTAGGTTTGCTTTTGATCAGGCTAACTTTAGTTTGCATTACTGTGAGTTTATGTATTAGTTTTCTCCAACCCGACAAAATTATTATAATAATATCTTATGTTTGATACCTTTCTAAGAGGCCCAGAACCTAAATTCTCATCCTCAAGCTCACATAATTTCACTCATAGCATAGTTGTTTACAATTTTGTTACTTACCTATAAACCTATAACACGTGTTAGTTGTAGTAATATTATACTAAGAACAAAGATCATGTTGATATACAATAATTGTTTCCATGTGAATTATCCTTTCGACAAACTTAACAATAATAGCAGTCCAGTTAAAACTAATCTAGTACTAACAACAAAGTTGTCCATATAGTTCACGATACTGTAGATTAGAGAATAATTTCTATAAAGACCATGTTAGTAATATGTAATAATCGTTTCCATGTGAATTATCCTCTCGACAAACTCCTAACAATAATAGCCTTCCAATAAAACTAATCTTAGAACAAAGTTGTCCATAATTCAAGATACTGAGATTAAAGAATAGTTTCTATACAGTTCATGTTGATTGCATGTGAATTTATCCTCTGGACATCGACAAACTTAACAATATTAGCATTTCAGTTCAAACTAATGTAGAGGTTTCAGGTTTTAATTCATGAAGAATAATTTTCAGTAAACTTGGTACGATTTATGATCAAAAATGAGTAAATAATATAGGTATAAGTACAATAAAACGTTTTAAAAGTATTTTAGACTTACGTAAATGTTTTGTTTGTTTGCATCTCACCATCACATAATACATTGGATATTAAATTTAATAAAAATATAAAAAAACACTTTCTAAATATCATATTTAAACACTAATTTTTGTAAAACCAAGGTTGGAATATCTAGTAAAGAACTACAAAATCTTTTTTCACTATGCGAAGAAGTCAGACGATGAGCAAAATTGGCCAATGTCGTCAGCACAGGTCGTTAGGGAATCACTTCATTTCTTTCAATTTTATATATTTATAATGAAAGATTTGCGGGAGTCCCCGACTCCCTAGTAAGGAGCGGGATCCATCAAAATCCGAACTCGTTGGGTTGGGCCGGTATGGCGGCTCCGACGTTCCGACAGAAGTGGCCTTAGTGCTGCCATCTCGTGCTAAACACATTCCTCCTATATACTAGTCGCTAGGTCGCGCCGGTCTAGAATCGTTCCCGACACGATTGTGTTATGCATTCGAGGAAACACATGCAAGCTGCTGTATATTTCGTAATAAGTGCATACATAGTACGGGCACGTGTTACAATAAGTAATATTTC
>MU188228.1:22517-65335 GCA_016904865.1 Pissodes strobi | reverse complement strand
ACTTTTCACGCCTAGCATTTGGTGATTAGTGCTGCTCTATACTAAAATCCCCTGGGAAATGCAACTTTAATTTCAGAAAATATTTTAAAGCTGGAAACTGCGTATTTCTGATTTTCTGGATGGTCTGGAATTTTCTATTTGGCGCTTATCGGTAATTTGAAAAATAAGCAGGTGATTTTATTATAAAGGGGAACAATTCAGAATTCACGTCATGTCTACACGAAAAAAAGGTTTCTTGTGATTATGATAAAGCGCCATAATTAAGGAAATGTTAATTTTAATATTAGCCTAAGAAATACTTTCTTAAATATAGAAATAAATATTTTTAAGTTTTAGTTGATGATAACTGGACTTTATTTTAGAATACTTTGTGCTGCACCAATATTCCTATTAAAAAAATGTTCATAAGGTATGTATAGTATAAGTTGGTAAATATTTTTTATAAAAAGACGCCTAGCTAAAATATTTACTGATCCCTAATCTAAATAATCGAAATTTACCATCGATATTTCCAAAACTTTTAAACGTTATATGGCTTTTTGGTGTGCAGTACTATTTTGTATGAATTTTACACAATATTTCTTTAATTTCATTTAACCTTTAATCAAATAGGAAAATTCGTCCTTGAACTAAATACAGAGTATTTTAGATGAAATGTTATTGTAAACTGTATGGATTTTTGTAAATTTCATAACGAAATTCAAATATTATTTTAGAAGCGGTAGGTGCCGGTAGCGTATGGGATAGTTTCTAGATCGTTTTATAAGTCAAGAATATGTGGCCAAGCACGTCATCGTTAGAAAACGTACATCATAATTTAGGCTTTAAATTCGAACTTTAAACACTGAATTAGACATTAAAGGCTGAACCAAGCACTAAAGTTCTTAATTCAGACTTAAAAATTAAAAGTCTGGATTCAAAGATAAAACTGAAGGTAAACTTGAAAGTCTGCACTCAGATGCAGAATTTAAAAACTGAACTGTTTAAAAATATAACATTGTCCCTTTACGCTTTGGTAGAACTGTACAGGGTGGCCCGAATTCGAGTCTATGTATGTGGATCTCGAAAACCGTAAGAGATATATCGTCGGTCAAATTAGGTAAAAACTGCAAATAACAATATGCCGTTTAGAAAGTTTTAAAATTCCGAGTATTTTCGCATATATCGGGAAAAAAACAAAATTTTTAAAAATGGTTTTATTTTTTTTTCATGGGCTTATTTGGAATTGGATTTCAAAGTAAATTGCACTTTTGTATTGCCACTTTATCCGCTCTATTCAATAGTAGTATTCAGTTTGAAATCCGACGTTTCGTCTTCAAGGGACCATCATCAACTTTAATTTTTTAACTACGATCCATTTTTTAATATAAATATGTGCATTTAATTGTTTTTTTATTATCTTTTTTTGTTCCTATTTTGCTTTGGCGTAATTTTAAATAGTGACTTTTGAAATTTTTATATTCTCTAAAAATGGTTTATTTTGTTTTTTGTGTTAAGTAGAAAATTGGAGCCTTTATTTTTAATAAAACTATAAAATAGTAAAATTAAATAAACATCAGGTTCGTATATTTTTTACCCTCAAGCAAAATAAATAATTAAAAAAAACTAAAAATAAAAAATATAGAAGAAATAAAAACACAAATTTATATTAATAACGCCAATATCGCCTGAAAAACGATAGAAAAATTAAAGTTCGCCTTTAGAAAGGAATGTTGATAATGACCTCTTGAAAACGAAACGTCGGATTCCAAACTGGCTGCGACGATTGGATAGAGCGGAAAAAGTGGCAATGCGAAAGTTGAATTCAATTTGAAATCCAAATTTAAATAAGCCCAGGAAAAAAATAAAACCATTTTTCAATATTTCGGTTTTTCCGGACATTTTCGGAAACTCTCGGAATTTTAAAACTTTTTAAAGGGCATATTGTTAGACACCTTACTAAGTTTTGCCTCAATTTGACCGACAATGTATCTCTTACGGTTTTCGAAACCCCCATACATAGACTCGAATTCGACACTACCTGTACTTGTTAAATTGATATTTACAAAATTGTAGCTGAGCCTCTGTAAATTTTTTAAGCCCCATAGACTTAATTCAAGAGTTCCTAATTCAAATTTTAAACATTGACTTTGGACTTTAAATTCTGAACTAAAAATACCGGTTAAATTTACAGGCTGAATTCAAAATTAAGTCGATTTGGGGCATAATTTCTGAATTAAAATGTAAGAATTAATTCTAGAAAGGCCGTATTCAGATTTGAAACTTTGATTTTGAACTTTAGATTCTGAATTAAGAACGTAAATGCAGACTGTAAAGTGTGAATTCAGCGTTAGACGTCTGACTTCAGAGGATAAAGTTTGAATTTAAACTAAGCCGAATTTAAACTTTGAATATTGCAAATGTGCAATATATTCAAGAATTTACAGTAGTCCCTCAATACCTTCGTATGAATTAGATAAAATCGGGTAAATAGCGAGAAAGTTGTGCAATTTAGGTACCATTAATATGCTATTCAGAATTTTTAAAAAATATGAATACTTCCGGATATATTCGTGAAAAAACGAAACCAAGTCAAATTTAATGTAATATCATTAAGGATCAAATATTGGGACCTGATATTTGTCTCGAAAACCTTAATGGAGACAGGAATCAGCAATTTTGATCACTCTCTTTCAAGAATATTTGGCACTCTCTTTTCAAGAATATTTGGTAATTTTTTTAGTGTCGGTACTTTCATGTCAAAAAATTTTATCCTTCAGGTAATTACGATAGTTACAATTAACTATCAATTGCTTTCACCCTAATTATCTGAAGGATAGCATTTATTTCTAGATAAAAGTACCAGGGCTTAGCCAAATAAATCACTTCTTTTAAGCAATAAAAATAGAGTTCAAATATAATTAGATCTAAAATTTTATTATTCACAAGCTGATCACAGGGCAAAGGATAATTTTTTAGATGTACTCAAACGATTAGGGATTAAGAGCATTAAAATTTGATGAAAATAACATTTAAATTTGTGAAAAGAGCGAGGAAGAAAATGAGAGAAAAATCTAGGTCCGCATCAAAAAAATAAAGTTGGTGATGACGGCCGAAAACTGAGACGTCAGATTCAGAATCTGAAACCGTTTTAGAGAAGACAAAAAGTGTTGAAATGAAAACTCAAAATTATTTTTGAATAGTGCCAGGGGGAAATAAACAACGAAATTGTTGATTTTCGTTTTTTAATAGATATCTCCGAAGGTAGGAATCGCAATTTTAAAAATGTTTTCACGTCATGTTAATAGTACATGAATTGCACACTACACATTCTACGATTTCCTATATATTACGGTTATCGAGATCCCACTGGTGACAAGCCAATTTATTACACTCTGTATTGGTATAGTCGTGTTATAAAAGCTTTCTTGCATAATATTTGCATATGCTTGTATGCTACCCTTACCAAACGATTGCCATATATTCAAAATTTAATGGTCATTACGGACATTTAGAGGTTTCCAAGCAAATTAACATATTTAATTAAAAGTAATTTAAATAATTTATTACCTATTTTACATGATATCTATGGAGATAAGTTCGTAATTATTGTTTTTTATATTCTCTCACTTAACAAATAGGAAAATGTTACAAATGTAGCCAACTACCTGTTACTAATACTTGGCGAACTAGTCTAAACTTGTTACTGATATTCTTGCGGTTTTTCTTTGTGACACGCCTGTTCGTGGCAACTTGTGGATACTAGTTAAAAATTTTTACATTTGTTAGAAATTTAAAACTTGAACCTGAAATAGGCCTATGGAACACCTTAATTTCTAGATACTTTTTCCGTGTAGGTTTTATAATTTTGGTCATTTTAAATTAACATCCTTCACCATAATTCCACCGATGTTGACATCAGAGTTGTCGTAGAGAGTCCTCTACTAAAGACGAGTAGTTGATAAACCTGGGCGGTAGAAGCTTAGGCTCTAAATTTGAAATTACATCATTTCTGCACAATTACTTTAATATTAAAATTAAATTGGGTACAAAATAAAACGTACTGTTTGCGAAATGAAAGAACCCGGACGAAAAGAATGCGGGCAAAAAATGTCCTCGCATATTTAGGTGCTGCCACATTTTTTTCTCAATAATCCTAATTTATTTTCTGTCTAGTTTCCTATAGTGAATTTACATATTTAAATTTCCTACTTGAATACTTAATTTTGTTATTTTCCTTAATACTACTGTCTTCTATTATTTACTATTTTATTTACACAGGGAAATACGGAATACGGAATAAGTATACTATAATGTTTATATTTTATTCGCCTTCAAGCTATTTAAAATATGCGACAATAGGCAACAGTGCGACGTTTACTTGATTTTTAGCGGGGAGGTAGTTTCGTGATTGGTCGCAAGATATATTAAATACATTTTGACCCTAGACCAACACCTAATTTTTTTAACATATTTTAAAATTTCGGCAGCTACTTGCTTTAGCCATTGGCGTGGAAATTGCAACTGTGTGGTTATTTATATTATTTGGTTTATAGGGTCTGGGGATATATAGGTTTTGTCGATTTTGCAAATTATCTTTTTTCACTAGAAAGGGGTCCTATATACTAGTTTAAGCCAAAAAAGTCGGAAGATCCGCTACATTTGAACCGAAAAAATGCCCTCAAAGTTCGAGTTTTGACACAAATTTTCAGCACCACTTCACAAAAGCACTAGAAATATAGACAAAACACATCTGAAAATCAATTGTCGGGGGAAAATATTAACTAGATTACATTTGCGTCGAACGAGAGACCTCCGTTTTGTTCCGGTCCTAATTTAAAGCGACTCATAGCCCCAACATAATTAAATTTTACTTTTAAATATCCATCATCCTTTTTACTGTCAACTATCACAATAGCCAAAACAAAGATTTTTAAGAACGCACACTGTTGCCACACGTTTACTGTAGTTTCGTTAGCAAAATTCATTAGAAAAATAGTGCGCTATATGCGCAGCTTATTCACTACCAGCTAGTCATCTTGTGGCGGCATCCTTCGATTTGGAAAAGTCAATAACCAAGTTTTGCAAATTTTAGAAGAGGGTCATGACTCAATATTGTTTTAAACGCCTGGGCATCTGAATAAGAGCCATGACACACACAGCGGTTTTTGCCGAATCGGCTGCCGAGTTGGACGCCGACTCGGCGCGTATAATATACTTTGCAAATGGGGGAAAACACACACGGCGGCGATTGACGACTCACTGCTTGCTACCCGCCTCGGCACGTCACCTGATGCATGCGCCGCGCCGCGGCCAAAACAGCTGTGTGTGTCATGGCTCTTAGAGCCATGACATACACAGCGGTTTTTGCCGAATTGGCTGCAAAGCCGGCCGCCGACTTGGCGCGTATTATATACTTTGCAAATGAGCAAAAACACACAAGGCGGTGATTGACGCGTCGCTGCTTTTTGGCCGCCTCGGCACTTCATCTGATGCATAAGCTGCGCTAGCTATTTTATTGCTCAGGCGGTGTTACTTTTCATTATATTAAATGTGACTAGTCAGACACAGCGGTTTTGACTGCTAAATGGCCGACTCTGCAGCCGATTCGGCGAAAACCGCTGTGTGTCTCTTACTCTAATACTTTTGACAGTTCGTTTAATATAAAATATGCCACTTATCATCTAAAATCCGTTTAAAAACGATTTTAAAACGCACAATTGTATAAAAACCCGAAATTTCCGAACCTCTCAGGGCGATAACCGAGGCTTCGGACGAATTTGTCATGTATTTTGAAGCGAAAATTCATTTTAAATTCAACTGTGGAACTGAACCGCTCAGGGCGCTGTGCCGAACACTCCAACTTTCCGATTTCGATAGAGTTGACTAGCTGGTAGTGAATAAGCTGTGGTATAAGTGTCTCTACTCTTTTTTTATTTATTAATCCTATATTGCTCGACGAGCGGTGTGTGTGCGAAGATGTTGATTGACACGGTTCTTGAATAGTTAGTTAGGGGAACAGATGTCCTGGGAGTATATTCGCATGTAACAGGCAAGATGATGTTGATTGACACGGTTCTTGAATAGTTAGTTAGGGGAACAGATGTCCTGGGAGTATATTCGCATGTAACAGGCAAGATGTCCATTCGGCAATGCCGATCGTTTCTTCATATGTGACGTGCACGATAGCATTTAGTCAGATGTCGTGACTGTTATATAGAATCAACAAATAAGTCTTCAATTATTTTAACACTTCATGCATGACGCTCCGATCGCTTCGATCGCTACGGGGGCTCAACAAACAGAAACTAACCAAGTGCTAACCAAACTAAACCAAAATAAAAAAATAAAATAAATATTTTGAGTTAGTTAGAGAGAGTTAGTATAGAGAGAGTTAGTAGAGAGAGCGAAGCGAGCGGAGGGCCATGCATGAAGTATTAAAATAATTGAAGACTTATTTGTTGATTCTATGTAACAGTCACGACATCCGACTAAATGCTATCGTGCACGTCACATATGAAGAAACGTGCTGGGAGTGAGTTCTACAGTAATGCAGTACACCAGACAAAGGAGTTCTTGTAAAGCGATGTTCTAATTGTTTCCAGTACGACGAACCGGTGCGTTCTTGCCGTCTATCGTGACTGTCTGACAGGCGTTGTAAGGGGCAGGATAAGGCGGGCCAAATCCTGGGAACATCTGCCGTAAAAGTAACTGTAAAACAGGGATTTCTCGTTCACATGTTTGCGGTGTTTCAGACTATCCAGATTCCGGGTCAAATCCGGGTTACCGACGAGACGCACAACTCTCTTCTGAACGGAATCCAGTAGCTTTAGGGTGTACTCTGGCGTGGCACCCCAGATGTTTCAAATTCAAATTCAAATTTATTTGTGTTCAAAATATACAAAAGTTCTTACACACGTCATATAATACATAATACTAATAATATTAAATACAATATAGAATCATATGCACAATTAAAAAAAAATCACTATGAACTAGATTACACACAAGATTCAGTCTAGGGTAGTATAAACGAAAACATAAAAAGAAAACACTATACATACAATATATTTAGAAAATTATTTGGTCATTTGTAAATTCCTATATCTCATAGTATGCCTTATCAATTAGGAAAGCTTTTATTTGGAGCTTAAATGTATTTATGTCTAGATTTCTAATATTCTCAGGTAATTTATTATAAAATTTTGGACCATAAAAATTCCAACCATTTGCTGACCTGTTCAACTTTAGATAGTCTGCATCAATGTTGTTTCTAAAACGAGTCATATGAGTATGTGTATGTACATGAAATTGAAAATTATATTTAGAGATGTTCTTTTTAACATACATAAGACACTCAAAAATAAAAAGAGAGGTTAAAGTAAGAATTCTATTTTCCTTGAATAGTGGTTTACAATGAGCCCGGTTGTTCACACCAGATAGATATAACTCGAACTGCTGCCTTTTGAAGTCGAAAAACAGGTAACTGGTTACCACAATGACCCCACACTAATACTCCATATTGTAAGTGAGTTTGAAAAAAGGCAAAGTAAGCCATACACAGGATCTCCTTTGAAACACTTTTTCTCAATTGGCGAAGTAGATAAAAGTTTTGAGAGAGTTTACTGGAGAGGTGTTCCATATGTGATACCCAAGTCAGCTTGTAATCAACATGAATGCCCAACAGTTTAGCTGGACCGGTAGGCACAGTTTCTTTTCTGAGTGAAACTATTAAGTTTTGGATTTTGTCTTCATTAAGTTTGAGTTTATTAGAGGAAAACCACTGTTCTGCAGTATTTAGTGCACTTGTTCGAGTAATATATAATGACCTTAGGTGTGTGAGCAATGTTCTAAGCCCGGTCTTATTTGCGCTTTATAAAGCAAGAGCAACTGCTGCGGTGTATAAATTTTTTGTTGCGAAATAGCGCACCAAGCTTCTGGGAGGTTGATTTTGCGATTTTAGCAACGTGGTCATGCCAGGACATATTGCTGTTGACCGAGACCCCCAGTAGTCCGGCGATTGAATGAAGATGAAGGGATGGTCGATCCTGCCATAATGATATCATTGCTCGCCGTATGGTAAACGTGGCTGCTTGGATGATTTTTCGATGTGCAGTTGCATTCATTCATCGGAATAAAAGGGACACTCATTCGATTACACTATTCTTTTTATGTATATATTCGTCAAATATTTCACTTCATACATGGCCCTCCGCTCGCTACGGGGGCGTAACCAAACAAACCTAACCCAAACTAACCCAAGATATGCCCAAATGAGGAAAAACAAACTAAAAAATATTTGCATTTTCGACTGACAAATTTCAATTTTTTTTTAATTTCCGGCATGCCTTAGGTTAGTTTGGGTTAGTTTTGTTTGGTTGCGCCCCCTAAGGGAGCGGAGGGTCATGCGTGAAGTGGAATATTAAATATACTTAAATAGTAAACAAACACTGTTATTCCTCATAAGAAAATGTGCAACTTTTGGAGACACTGTGCCAGGCTCCCGGTGTCGATGTCGGTTACTAAAATTTCTTTATTTTCACGTTCCAATTTCGATATTTTCACGTTACACCTGGGAAAGTCGTAGTGGAAGTTTCTAGGGTAATTAAGGCTCAAAACGCGGATATTTTTTCGTCTCAAATATGGCGAATCTTCCCATTTTTTTGGCTTAAGTGACTCTATAGGACACCCATTTTTAGCGAAAACTAATTTTTATATATTTCGGATAACTCTCTTAACTGAACTCTCTAAATTAAAATTTTTATTACAAAACAATTCCGAACGTTCTATAAAGAGTGTTTTGGAATTTACTTGCTTCAATATTGCCTAACTTTTAATACAAAAATTGAACGCTAGAGAATTTATATGAATTAGTTACGATAAACCGTTTTTTTTCCAAATTAAGCGACGTCATCAATGACGTAAATACAAAACCTTCGGGAAACGAACTCTACTTATTACTACAACATATTTATGTAATACATACAACAAATATCATAGAATACTATCCTTATTATAAAAATGAGGTATTATTATATGACATATTTTGTACTATAAGACTGTAATATAAAAAAAAACTGTAATTAATTTTAACGTCTTAAACTAATCAATATTATCAATAATAATATGGTAAGAATAACCTCGTGCGCATATGGGAAGGCAAGATTTTTTACGTGCTAGTCCTCTACCCCCTTCAGTCGTCGTTAAGGTTCACTCGCTTGGCGCACTATAGTTATCTCTGGCAAGCATCCCTGCATTTTTGTTTGGCTTCAGCGCCATGCCGATTCAAATTTTATATCTATAGTTTCTCCAGACTTAAGAAAAAAACCTGAAATACATAATAGTATATTATTTTATATGGAGGAAAAGTGATACTTTTCATGGCGCGCTCGTGTTTAACAGCCGAACGGAGTGAGGCTGGTAATAGAGAGCAAGCCATGAAAAGTAACTTTTCCTTCAAATAAAATATGCTGTTTTCTCTTCAAATGTCGACAAATTAATGCAAAAACATCTCTTTTTAATAGTAATAATATCTAATTATTATTAAAGATGTGGGTTCGCAAGGGGGCTTAGGCCGGTGTCGGTGAATAGGCACAGGTTGTTGCTGTGGTAATGTAACATAAAGCTGTCAGTGGACACTGTCAACAATAATTATTTTTTTAAGATTGCGTCTCCGATTGCATTTTAATTCCGTATTAACATATATGTAGCAGTTATTGAGTAAGTTCGATTAAATAATAACCACTTTGTTCCTAAATTAGTGATTTTTAGAAATGCAGTCACAAATTGAGTGATAAATACAAATTGTAGTTTAATAAATCTTGAGTTGTTGACGCTTATTTTGTTGTCTGTTGGTATTGTATCTATGTTGCTATGACAACACTTTTACCTCCGCCGGCGGAAAAGTGAAAAGTAAAGCTCCGGCGGAGGAAAAGCGAAACTTCACGGCCGCCTACACAGTCGAGTAATGACGGATTTACTGACGTTTGAAGAAATAGTTATTTGTGTATTTAGAGCGCAAAGTAACGGATTGCCGCTTGAGAAAGAATGTTACTCGTAATCCTTCGAAAACGGCAATCTTACTTTGCGATCGAAAAACACACAGAAGTTTTTCTACAGCCGCATTTTTTAAAATTAAATGCACATTTTTCTCTATACTTATTCTGAAATTTGCGAATGACTGTCAGTTTTGACATATTATGTTCGGGCTTCGGGCATATTTAGAACAGTATTGCCAGCAACAAACTGTAACAAACGCACGACTGTCATTTATTTATCTTCGGTTTCCATGACCATTCAGGACACTAGACGGAAAAAGCGAGAATTTCCTTTTCCATGTTCGCGCTAGAGCGCAAAATAAGGATCCACGGCATTAGTTGATTTTGCGATTTCATTTGAATTTAGTATTTAGTTATTTTGCGCGCGGCTGTAGAAAAAAATTATTTTTTTAGATTTCACGGGACATGTACTGGATTATAGAATTTTTTTTCACCACCCACATAGTCATTTTATTTTAAGAATCAGAAAAAAACACATAAAAAGGGTGAGTGAAGTATATTTTTACGTAACGTTTGTATATACCGGTTGTCCCTAAATTACACGACCTTCCAAATGTACATTTTTTAAATATAATGCCTTATGCATTAATCGATTTTCAAATTTTTTCAAATTTTTTCCCCGTAAAATTCTAAGCACATTTTGATATAGCAAGTCCTATACCTTCAACTATTTTTCAAGTATTGGCTTTGAAAAGTATAGTCTAAATGGTTTGGCTTCAAGTGAAACGGTTTGCATTATTTTATTATTTTAGCTTTCAGTTTGGCCGAAAGTGTCAAAAATCGGAAAATGCAAGCCTGTGATCAAACAACAGGATAATAGGCTATAAACTAGATATAATTAAACACTAAGGTAAGAACGTAGTAGTAGTATCGATAGTAAAGAGATGGGTCCGCCACTTTTTTTCGATGTTCAAGGCTCTCAAGGTCTTTAGTCAACTCTGAGTCATCCACAAGGCATACTGCTCTCCTCTGTATGGGGTCAAATATTTTGAGTATGTTTGGGTGCCGAGCTCCACACATGGGAACAGTATTCCACAGGTGGTCTTACCTTGGCCTTATAGAGCAGTAAGAGCTGATGAGTTGTATACATTGATTTGTATAGGAGTGGATAAGCAATAAATAGACCAAACATGGCAAATTTACGACCGCGAAATGTAAACAAAGATATTTCTATTTGGACTTGCGCATTAGAAAATTAGTAGGAGCTAGCTTTTGCACCGTGAAGGTAAATAGGCAGGCCCGGACTTCGAAAGTGATTATTTCACCAAATATTCGGTAGAGGAGTCTTGCCGATTGTAAAATAGGCCCCAGTTAGCGTAGTGAAACAAACAATAACGTATAAATAAGTAAAACTTATAATAATTAGACTTACTTGAAATAGGAAATCCCGGGTATTTTGCCTCTACTACTACAAAACACAACCATACACTTTCAGGATTCTATTTTGGTAGCATCGCCGATTGTTTATCTGCGTATTGTTCAATGTAAACGAAAATCAAAATAGATTACGTACAAACCACAAACGTGAACCACTAAACTAAAACTAATTAAGCAACTACAGACATTAGGTCCAAAGAAAGTAAAAAAAGTAAAAACTCGAATTATTAACTCAAAACCCCGCGCCGTCAAAACGAAAACACGTCAAAGACAAAAGCCAAGTTCGATCCTGACCGACGCCTGCTGAGACGGCAAGTGTTTTGTTTTAGCGCGCATGACAAAACGGTATCTTCTTTGTTTACGTTTTTCCATTTTATGTCGATTTTGTCATGCGCAGAAACCTGTTTTTTCGCCCATAGGTTGCCACTTTTGAATAGTGCGACAGGCGGCTATTGCTTATCCACTCCTATACAAATCAATGGTTGTATATAACCTTTTTGCTCTATAGAGTGCTCCTAGCTTTTGTGCTGCTTGGCGAGTTTTGTGACGTGATTACGACAAGACATGTTGTTTTCTACGTTGATGTCCAGCAAGCTTATGGATGAGGCCAGAGTCAGTGTTTGTCTTGTCATTGATAAGTCAGGTCATGTGGTGTTTGCTCTATTTGAGAAGACAGCTGCTTGAGTCTTCCCTACGTAAAACTGGACATTATTTTCCTCACCCCATTCTACGATGGCGTTCATATCCTCATTGATGGCAGCAATCTGATTTTCTCGCTCGCGTTGGAAACGAGCAGCGGTCATTGGAGTCCACGACATGAATGATTGCGCCTGCAATGTATGCTGACAAATTGTTTAACAATCCGTCATGCCACACCCTATCAAATACTTTGGATAGTCGAGAGCCACTGCACGAGATTCGCCGTAGCTCTCGATGGCTTTGGTTCAAAGGTAGGTCACGTAACTCCTGTCGATCTGTGCCTGCGGAAGCCATACTGCCAACCGCTTATGATGCCTGCCGATTCCAAATATTTTAATAGTTGTTCGTTGATTAGTTTTTCCATGACTTTGGACATGATGAGAACTAAGGTAATTGGACGGTAGTTATTTGGAATCTTTTTTTTACCTTCCTTCGGGATGAGTTGCACTTGATGGCATTTCCAGCTAGAAGGAAAGCATGCCGTTCTGTATGATAGTGAGAAAAGCTTGCATAGTGGAGCTGTTAGTTCAGCAGCACATTCCTTAAGCACTATTGCTGGAATGCCATCCGGTCCTGTGGCCTTGTTAGTGTCTAGGCTTTGGGGTATTCGTTTAACTTCGCGTTGGCGAAATATGAGACCTGGCATTGAGGAATTCACTCTCGGGATTGTTGGGGGAGTCTTTCCTTGATAATCTAAGGTAGAAGAATGTGATGCAAGTATTTCGGCAATAATGTTCGCTTTTTCTTTGGCCGTTTCGGCTATTGAGCCATCATTCTTGGTCAGTGGTGGGGTTGACGTCTTTGAGGAGCCCTGATTGACAGCTTTGGCAACTGACCAAAAGGATCTTGATCCGGTGGGATAGTTTAGAAGCTTGTTCTTGATCTGCTCGTTATATTCCTCTTTGCTCTCGTCAATGGTCCGCTTACACTGGTTTCTGATCGTGATGAATATATTTCGATTTTCGGCCGTCGGATCTTGGCACCATTTGCGGTAGGCGACATTTTTTGCATTTACGGCTCTTGAAAAGTTTTTCCCAAACCATGGTTTGCTGTTTGAGATACGATTCATGGAAGAGGGGATGCAAGCTTCCATACCAGCTATAGGATAACTTGAGTTATCTCATCAGCAGATTTAAGGGTGTTTTGATTCCAGCAGACATTTTTCCAAGGAAAAGACAATATATTGTCTTTGGTAAAACTGAGGTATTAAAGTAAAACTAAAAAATATCTATATGGTTACCAAAAACTTATATGAAGAGTCAAAAGGCAGTCAAAGTAAATAGGGAACTAGACATTATTATTAACGGCTTATTGCTTGTTGTAATTTCAGTTATTTTAGATATTCATATTACTAGGTATTCTAGATATTATCAGCTCTGAAATTATAACATATATTTGTGGAAACAAACCATGTACCCAGTCCATAAGTATATTTAATTGTATAATGTAGAATAATAATTTGGAAAATAGCGTAGTGGGACTAAGAGTCTATTTTCACGAACACAGGGCAATGCCCTTGCTAATAACACAATAAATTACTTGCTTTGTATAAATTCTTCACTGCAAATGCACAAATTTCACAATTCGAAACATATTTTATATTAAAAACTGGAAATATACCCTTTACGGCATTTGGTTTGGGTCCCTGACCGAGCGGCCATATTGGCTACTGCTTTTCTTAGTTTTCTGGGCTTGGTCTGGAGGGGGCGCTACGCTGCACGCTGGTCTGTATAAACCAAACTACCATTAAAAGCTGTCTTAACCAATACCTAATAGGTTTGTTCTAGCATGAAATCTCGGACGGTTTGAAGCCTCCGGAGTTTGCGCATAGCAATAAAAGCGACGCTTATATCGCTATGCGCAAACTCCGGATGGCTTCAAACCGTCCGAAATGTCCTGCTAGAACAAACCTAATATTTTTCACTATTACGTAATTGCTGATAGTTTAAAAGTGACAAGTTAGTGGAAAGATATGGAAAACTATAATTTAGATCTATGAATTTAGGATTTTGTTTGTCACATAATTTCAGTATCATCAGCGAATATTAACTACGATAAGAAGATTCACTCTCCGCGGCGGCACGTCAACGGCATGTCTCCTTCCCCGCGCGAAAACTAGCATGATACTGGCATGTGACCTTTGGACCCGGCGCACACTGGTCCAATTTCTAGGAAAGCTGGCCATAATAAGGTTTAGCAGAAATAAGACATAAAAGTTATTAAGTATTACACGCTTAATATATCGTATTTTAGACAAATAATTGTTGAATTTTTAGCTCATCATCTATATTTATATAGGGTGTATCAATTATCACTAACGATAAAAATCATGTATAAAAATCGTTTGTATATTCTTAAACCGTTTTAAAAAATCATTTTGCAAATTAAGGGCTCCTTCGTTGTAAAAAGAGGGTTTTAAATTTTTAATTCGATGATCGAAATTTTGTTTTTGCAACGGTTAATTCAGGAGTCTCACGAGCAAAATGAATGTTAAGCGGACGACAGAAGCGCGTTGATGATGGCCTGCAATTTTGCCACACATGTATTTCAGAGATCGCTATTTTTAAAAATTAATCTAATAGGGACGAAACTAGTAAAAATATAGAAGCATCAGTGCAGTTGTTGTTCAAAAACACTTGCTTATATTCTGACTATCCCAAGGTAATATCAAAGCCATATTTACAAATTAAAACTAAATTATAAATTTTTATCTGGTGATTCAGCCAAAGTATTTATTACCTCTTTTTCAGTCTTGCATCAGCAATAATGATTCTACCGAAATTTCAGCTTCAGTTTCACTTACTACAATATTATGGGATTAGGGGTGGGCGACAATAATCGGTTATTCGATTCACTTTTAAGAAATTACCGATTAATCGACTTATCGATTAATATTTCAGAAAATATCGATAATCGATTATTTCGATTAATCAATTATTCAGTTATTTGCTAAAATATTAAGCGTTTAATCGATTATTCAATTTCTTGCCCACCCGTACCGACGACTTTACAACAGATATAGCTTTTAAAATTCAAATTTAATAATGCGTTGCGTTAAGGGTAATTTAAATTACATAAAACCATTCGAAAATACTTTCAGTACAACATATGAAGCAAAAAAAAACAGAGAAACGTAAATGCTCAAACAAGACAGCAGCAGGGAAAACTAAGCACGTTACAAATTTAGCCAATAAGGGATCCTCATTTCGACGCGCCATTTTCTGATAATCTGGCTTCAGTTGTTGCACAAATAGGTATAACACCAACACATAACCTCAACGGAGTGTTAGCACGTTAGCAGTATCGTGCATCAGTTTTTATCTTTTTATTATGTATTTGGGCAAAACTATATGATAAGAAGGATCACTCTCCGCGGCGACATGTCAACGGTGTGTCTCCTTCCCCGCGCGAAAACTAGCAGAATATCGGCAGGCCATGATATAAATAAAACAATCATGTTGGCAGGCGACCTTTGACGCGGCGGCCATAGACCAGCTCATCCTTTGTCAGATTAATTTTCACGCGTAAATTCTATAGTCGAGTCAATATTCGATATAAGATAATATCGCTATTTTTTAGTTGTGTTGTATTACAAAATATGAATGAAATATACAGTAAAAATATTGTGCGAAACCTTTAACCAATTTTAAAATCACCCAAAACGCAAAAATTTAATTAAACATTAAAAGATGGGGCAAATTCGAGCAACATTTTCTTCTTGATGTCTTTTGCCAGAATATTTGTATTCGGAAATATGGTGAAATCATTAACACAAAATCAAAATCTTTTAAATATTAGTTATTACACACCTTGAGTATTGTTATCAATAATAACTACTTAAAAACGGTAACAGATGTTTGAAACAGCCAGTTGAATACAATTGTAATCAAAATATTTATTTAGTGATAATAATAAAAAACCCATACCGTAAGTTTGACAGGGCGCTGCAAACAATTATTCAGAAGATATCAATTGTGTTTTTCCAAAAACAACTAGAGTATTAGAGTGCTATAAACAATTTCGTCATAAATTTGATTAAATGTACCGCAAACGAAAATATCGTTTATGGCCAGCTTTTATTTAAATTCAACCTGTGCGCGGCGAAGTTCGCCGATCGTTACCAGGCAACGAAGAAAATAAACGACGATTCCTTTTTAGCGCTCTCTGGCCATTGAGTGGGCCTTCTTGTCGTAGTTAATATTCGCTGGTATCATGTCACTCTATCGCTATTTATTAATTAAAGCTCGAAAAATTTGAATTAAAATGAACTATTGAAATTAACTTCGGTTTACACTTCACATAAATCCTGAAAAATCTACACTGATTGTGGCAATAATTTGGATATAGAAGCTCACATTTTAAAATCGGATGGAACAATATCTGCCTATTCGCCCTTGCAAGACAATTTGTTGGTGAAATTTTATCTCGCGCAGAAATAATACAATTTGGTAAATTTTATTACAAATATTCATTAGATTGAAATGACGTTTTATAAAGTATAGGGAGGATATTGTTAATATTTAGAGATGTCTTAGAAGATAATATGTTCAAAGAATGTAATATATTATTCGATGAGATTTCTGACTTATTATTAATTAATCCAAATTAAATCTTATTATACTCATATCGCTAATCTATAATATGTTGAATGATACTGTTTTGTAAATGGAACACTGGAATGAGAATATTGGCTACGTGCAGTAACAAAGGCTTGAACTTTAATGATCATATCTTATATATGTAAAATCATTGTTGAAACATAAGAGCTCGCAAATGTTGTATTATTACTTGAAAAAATACATATGAAAACGGCGTATGCTTAATACAACATGACGGAAGTGAAACGTTCAACAAGCCGAGATCGTTATGAAATGCAAGAATTTTTTTTGTGTTCTATATTCTGAAACTACTTGCCACAACTTTGATGTTTAAAATAAAATTTTATCTTGAAATCTCCCATAAAATTAGCAGAAACTGCTGCATATGGCTTGGAAATGTCCAAATTCTCCGATCATGGCCGATTTTCCCATCTTCAAATTGTTTTAAATTGGATTTTCGGCAAATAAATCTACTTGCTTACCACAAAAACTATACGCATCAATATCTCCAGCTTGAAACCATTTCAATGGCATTTCAGGAAATTAAATGTACCTATAAATCTACAGATTTTGACCTCATCGCATCAAAATATTGGAAGACGTATTCTTTAAAATTTGCCATAATGCATGAAAAGCAAAGCTATCTATTCTGACTCGTAAAATTGCCGAAATATTGGAACATTTTTCTCATTTTCTGCATTTTTCAATTTAACAAAGATTTTTTCGTATATCCCAATTTCGTACGGAAATGGAACCTTTTTAAAGCAGATATTACGAGGTTTACGATTCTGAGATTGATTTCTTGAAAATAGCTACGAAAGTTCGGTTGCTTCAGATTGCTGGGTTTTCCAGTACCTAATAAAATATTAAGTGATGTTGCGTCAAAACTCGAAATGGCGAAAAGTTTAAATTCTACTAGCTCACCCTGTATAGAAACATCAACATTTCCAAAGTACGTTTATTGGCATAAAATCTCGTCAAGTAATCGACTTTAAAAAAAAATACTTTTTGAGAAAAAAATTTTAACTTTTTTTTTGGTTTGTTTAGAAATCGTTTTTTTTTACGTTTTTCCCTGAAAAGTCCATTTTCCTGACATTTTCGAAACAGAGAAGTATTTAGAGAGTTTTTCTCCTATAAACTTCCTATCGAACTGTCGGTCGTCTAAATTCACGACCCATCATAGTATTTGGTAATGAATAAAAATGCTACTGTCTTTGCCGATTGGCGATTACTGACACTCTGATGTCGCTTAATGGATCTTGCACATAGTCAATAGCCCAATATATACATTTACATAACCCATCAAATATAATATTAAAGCTTATATAATGTAGTATATTTTTAGGTTTATATGTGTTTTTTGTTCTAGGTAAGTCGAGGCAGTACAATTAAGAATAAAGATCGGTAAGTCTCTTATGTAAGTTAAGACGATCATAAATAAGCGAATTAACTTGCTTTTTTATCGAGAAAATATTATTACCTGTAATCTGTTTAACGAAGTCCATCTTAGCGCTTAGTTGCGCATTTATACTCATGGCAAGTGTGTTGTTTTGCTCTGTCTAAATTGTGTAATTTCTTGGGTTAAAAATTGAGTAAAATTGTCATGTTTGGTGTCAATAGTTTGATAAAACTGTGCTGTTCTTATTTCTGAAAATAGTTATCACCGGGACTCCTATAATAGTCAAAACCAGGGTAATTAAGTCTGTGTGAACGTGTAAATTATTTGGATTGGAATCTATTTTATTCTTTTTTTTGTGCACTTGGCGATAGTGCGCATCTGAGGAATTTATTTATTTATCTCCAGAGGCTGAAAATAAACAAACAAAATAAAGGTGTCCATATACTCTGTTTTTTGAATATTGAAGGGAAAATGACTTGTTCAAAATGTAATAATGCACTGACGGCGGATGAGATAAAATACAAAATGATATGTGATTTTTGCATGGATGCACACTGCCTTTCATGCTCAAAACTGTCTTCATCAGAATACTACGTTACACGCTTGAGCAAGCAAAGAATATTATTATTTGCCTGCAGTGTGTGTATACACAAAGTTAAGAATCCACTTAGATATTTCAATGGAAACTTGGAAGAGCAGCTCAAGTGCATTAAGATGCAAATGGATGAGTCCTTGACGAAAATTATGAAAGACTTTCAGGCAGATTACACCAGTAAAATCGAGACCTTCCATAACTCATTTAGCAATGAATTTATTTCTCTTAAAATGCAACTGGACAAACTACAAGGTGACGCAGATATGCTTCCACGAGCTAACAGCAAGACTACGGTTGAATCAAGAGACATAATACTGGCCAGCAGTGAACCTCCTCCAAAGAAAGGGTCTAATCGAGGCAAAAATAAGGAAAAACTAGAAAACACTCAGTCTGGAGAACCAAACATGGAATCCAAAAATAAAGGCACAATTACAAAGCAGCAAGTTTCTATGGCGATTGAAGAGGCTCAGCAGCAGAATATAATGACTAATATTACCAATCTTGCAAATACAAATACTAGTTAGACTCGCAAGATTGTGGGAGCCAATAGAGAAGCTGGTAACGTTGCAGCCAAAGAAATGAGGTGGCTCTTTACATCCAAATATGCTACAACATATACTCACGAAAATCTGCAGGAATATCTACAATCTACTTTTCCTAATCGCTGTTTTGTTGTAAATCCTGTAAAGAATTGGGGAACCTACAATTCATTTAGAGTAGCAGTTGAAGCTGATATGCTGAATGACGCTTTAAACCCTGCCGTTTGGCCGGAAGGTATTGTTACGTCGGAATATAGGTTTAAAAATACAGACACTAGCAACTTTTCGCATTTCTTTCGTGGACAGAGAGATGACATCGGAACTGGGAGAACTGCAATTGCACAGAATCAGAGAAAGTTCGACGAATGTCCAGGGCGACAACAGTACCAGCGCAACAGCGCCAATCACCGGTTCTTCAAAAACAATCAGCGTGAATACGGATATCAACCACAATTTAATGTCTCAGGAGGCAACTACAGACCGAATCGCTTCCAATAAGCAGCCACCCTCTTGCAGCAGTAGTGAACTGATTTTTTATTATCAGAACATTAGAGGAGCTAACACTAAAACTCAAGATATATATAACTCAGTATCAACAAATTTTTACGATGTCCTGGCGCTTAGTGAAACGTGGCTGCAGAGTCAGGTGTCTAGTTCGGAACTTTTTACAGACAATTATAATGTTTTTCGGGATGATCGTAATTTGATGGCACATGGCTGCGCTACGGGGGGAGGTGTGCTCTTGGCAATTAGGGACAGTCTTAAGCCTACGCCTATTGACTTTTCACTGTTAAAGGAACAATTTTCACTTATTGAGATAGTTGGCTGTAGAATAAGGATTAATTACTGTGTTTTCAGTGATTGTTCTCTACATAGCACCGTCACTGCCTAATGACATTTATGAACAGTTTATAGAGTCTCTAATGTTACACCACAGCGTACAATATAAAAATGTTATTATTTTGGGCGACTTCAACGCCCCCTATTTTAACAACAATGAGAGTAATTTTAAGAATATTATTTTGCAAAATTTTGGAAAAATACTTGATTTGCGTCAGTGTAACGATATACAGAATAATAACGGTAGACTTTTGGATTTAGTTTTTGCGAATGTGAAGTGTGAGATTGTGGAGAGCAGGGTTGCGTTGTCTAGGGTTGATAATCACCACCCTCCATTGCACATTGTACTCGATCCTGGTATTGAGCACTGTGACCAATTTAAAGTGTGTAAGAATTTTAATCAGTCGTTTAACTTCAGAAAGGCTGATTATGTATTGATGTTCGAATACTTTTTGAATGTTGATTGGGGTGAGGTATGTGCATGTATTGAAGTGAACGATGCTTGCGAAACTTTGTATGGTGTACTTAATAATATATTTTGCATAACAACGCCGCTTAAGTTGGGTCGAAAGCGACGGTACCCTTCCTGGTTTAACGGTGAAATAATTTCGTTAATTAGAAAAAAAGAATCAGCACACAAAAATTATAGAAAATATAAAACCAATTACCATTATAATATTTTCAACAATATAAGAAAACAAGTCAAAAATTTAGTGAATGAAACCTATCGCGTATATGTACTTAGGATTGAAAATGAAATTCAAACAGATAGTACTGAGTTTTGGTCATTTGTACAAGCTAAAAAGGGTGTTTCTAGGATACCCGGAACAATGAGGGATGGTGCTGTCGAGTTTACATGCCCGCAGTCTATAGTTCAGGCATTTTCAGAATGCTTTCAGAGTGTTTATTCTCGACCTGATCAAAGTGCCACGTCGCATGATATTTTTAGCGGATCTGAAAACATAGACCTTGTTCCTATCAATGAGGCCGATATAATCGAGGCAGCGAAAAAGTTAAAAAATAAAATGAGTTCCGGTACTGACTTAATTCCTAGCTTTCTGATTAAAGATTGTGTACATGTGTTAGCTAAGCCATTGGCCCATATCTTTAATATCTCTATTACATCTGCCATTTTTCCTAATTGCTGGAAAACCGCGCGAATAACACCTATATTTAAAAAGGGGGAGAGATGCGAGTTGAAAAATTACAGGCCAATTTCTATACTCTGCAATTTCTCGAAATTGTTTGAGATTTGTATCTATAAGCAAATTTATTATCAAGTTAAATCATCTATTTCCATATTTCAGCATGGATTTATGGAAAAAAGATCGTGTGATACTAACTTAGCATGTTTGTCACAGTTTGTTTGTTCAGTTTTAGATGGGCAAGGTCAAGTTGATGTTTTGTACACTGATTTTCGGAAGGCCTTTGATCGGGTTAGCATAAATACTCTGCTGCTTAAGTTGGATTTGATTGGCTTTTCTTTGGGTTTGGTGGAGTTTTTGAAGTCTTACTTGACTGAGCGGCGGCAGTTTGTAGAGGTCGATGGCTTTAGATCTTCGGAATATGTGGTCACTTCCGGAGTTCCGCAAGGCTCCAATTTGGGGCCTTTACTATTTTTAATTTTTATTAACGATCTAGCTAGCAAACTGAGATGTAATAGGCTTCTATTTGCTGATGATCTGAAGATCTATTGCCGTATCGACTCCGTTGCTGATTGTCTGCGGTTGCAGGCGGATCTTGCTGTGATTGGCGACTGGTGTAGTGATAACCGCCTTTATCTTAACGTCTCTAAGTGTAATGCGGTTTCTTTCTGCAGGAAAAAATCCTTTATTCAATTCAATTATGAAATCAATTCCCAAGTTATTAATAGCTGTTTTGAAGTGAAGGACCTCGGAATTACATTTGACCATAAATTCACTTTTAAGTCACATGTACACGATGTAGTACAATCTGCTTCGAAAACTCTGGGTTTTATATTGAGGAACTGCAGGGGTTTTGGAGACGTTGAGACCCTTAAGCTACTGTTTTGTTCTTTTGTAAGGTCTAAACTGGAGTATGGAGCTGTTATATGGCATCCTATTTATCAGATTGACGTAAGGTATCTGGAGTCTGTGCAGCGTAGGTTTGTTAAATATTTAGCTTTTAAATGTGACGGTGTCTATCCCCTAAGGGGAATTGAACAAGGTTTATTACTAACCAGATTTAACATAGCTAACCTAGAAACACGAAGGCGTAAACTTACTGTATCATTTTTGTATAAATTGCTTAATAATAGAATAGATTGCATCGAGCTATTTAATCAAATAAAATTTCTTATTCCCTGGTCTAATGCGCGTAATGTGCGTACCTTTTATTGTGAGAGGCCTGCCAGTAGCATGTTGACCAGAGCGCCAGTTTTTCATGCATGTAATTTATTTAACACAATGTATAACGATTCTGATATGTTTGTAAACTCTTTAAATAGTATATTGGCTAAAATAGTATATTGGCTAAAATAATATAAGTAGTGTTGTAGATTCCAGATATACATTATAATCATAAGAGATATATTTTCATAGTTCTTTCTTTCTTTTTGTTTTATCTAGGAATTTTGTGTTTTTTATTCAAACCATATTTTGTAATTTGTATTTCCTGTAATTGGGTAAGCCTGTTGGAAATAAATGCCTATTTATTTATTTATTTATTTATCTATCGACATGTCAAAATTGATTGTTTTAAGTCAAAAACGGCATGTAAAGATAGATGCTCTAACCCAGGCCTGCACAACTATAAGATTAGCAAAGGGCCCCACTTAAAACCACTACGAGTGTGCGAGGCCCGTACACTTAATTATAGGTTAAAATAACTGTAAGTAAGTGATTTTTATATTCTTCAAAAGAAAATACACTGCAAATCATATACGATGTACTAAAAGTACTTACAGCCCCCTTGCCACCTATCTCCACCCCGTTATATAACGTAATATTATTATGTCACAACAATTTTCCGAAAAAACTCAGCTTTAATTTATCTATCGCAGAGATTGATAAATCGAATTGTTATTCGACAATTTATGAGATAGGTAAAGACTATCAAAAAGATATACATATATTTGCCGAAAAGTGAAAGGCCGAGAGAGTCGAGTCGGGTTCGTGAAATAAGATTGGTTGAAAGTGTAAAGAACAAGGTGGAAACGTTGTGGAAGAGAATGAAAACTTGTGAAGTATTGCACGTAAAACCAACGATCAATGATTGATTAAGTATTACAAACCTGTATTCAGTTGCTGATCCATGACATGGGAATTTACAGGTCTGGATTCAGGCGCTGGACTCATGACATGGATTTGCTCTACAAGTGCGTTTTACTTTTGACTGTAATATTTGAGGTGATATAAAATATATACTTCGTCATTTATGAAAGTAACGGTTTAGTGTCATTTTGCTGGAGAAAACTTTATTGGCTCTATGTAGGTGGGCCAAAATAGCAAATTATTATCGGCGGGCCATCATAAAAGAGGCGGCGTAGCGCGGCGGCGTTGCGGGCCGCAAGTGACCTCTGCTTTAACCCTTTCCAAATATGCGTTATAGTTTGTAAAATTAATTTAGAATGCGCTAATAGGAAGTATTGGTTGATACCTTTAAATAATAGTAAATAACGAGCTGACTATGACGGTAAGAGTATATATAACTCTTTGATAAAAAGCATAATCTATACCTTAGAGTAAGTATAAGAAAATCGTTAATCTAAGATCTAAGATCCATACTGCAATTGTTTGTACCAATGGCAATGTTCGCCAGCCTTTTCATTGCTTTGAGCTACTTTGATAAATTTTGGAATAAACAGTGAGCTACCTAGTTATAAGTGATGCAAGCAGCCAACCTGAATGAAATAATGCACATTTTTATTCGACATTCATGTATTTATTTTACTAGTTAACTAATATATACTAATGATAAACTAAAAACAGAATAACTATCATTACTAATACCCATGAATTATAAACTAATAGCAAAATTAAGATATTACATAACTACATTCATACCTTCCAATCGTAGATGTTTGAAAAATAAGCAAAACTTTTATGTATTCATAATGACATGACACATACGACAGTGGCGGCTATGCAGCGGAAGTAGGGGAAGTGCCACTTCCTCAAGAAAATGTAATTTAAAAAATACAATTAATTAATTCATCAGTAAAATAATATATTTTAAGATTCAATGATAAATCTTTCTTAGTTTAGGAATAATTTGTTTCCTGTTACCCCCCTAATAACTAATAATTCAATTATTTTCAAATATTAAAATCAATGCTTCATGAAACAAGAACAAGAATCTCGCCACCTGCACAATGCCCGTTAACTCCAGTATCGAATAGAACAGAGGTGAACCCACATGAAAATGTCTATCTCTTTTCGCGTACGCGCCGATAGCAGTGACAATCTCATTATCATTTGTGTAGACCTTTAAGGAAGAGGTATCGCTCGAGAGCCGTCGAGTCATCAAAAGTATAAGCGCAACTAGTTGGTTGCCATGACAATGATGACGTCGAAATGATCGTACATTTGTTTGGTTTGCAATGATTGGAAGAGCTGGCGTGTAGCACTTCCATTCTCCGATCAACGCGTCCAACGCGAAAGCACGTTGTTTCGTTTATTGCGAGTTTATTACGGTGAATTCTTGGAATTATTTTTTATTTACATTCCACGGTTGATCCATTATAGTATTATACAAGAGATATTTTCTGTATATTCTAGTTTTAGTGTGTTTTTCGTAGACATGTGATTTGTATTAGCAACAAATCATTTTGTTGCTAATACAATATGAATATATTTTATTTTTTGATGCTTTACCTAAAAAATACCCGTAATAATTATTAAATAATTTTGGCAGTTTGGGCGTGGACCCCAAAAATTTTTCGCCTGCGGCGCTGTTCCTTCTGTCGATGTCGGTAGCTCTTCCCCACTTTTCAAAGCCGCGAGCCGCCACTGACATACGATTTAATAAAAGTGAATAAAAATAACAAAAAAGTAACGCACTTTTTTAAACAAAAACATGAGTAGATAAAATGGCATGTTCAACGAGAAGGCTGACACTCAGACTCATCGGCACAGTTTATACCGTACCCGAATCAGTTAAACAACTCTCCACGTGTTTTGAAGCCAAGTGCTTCAACCAATGGGAGAGCTGGGAGTTCTTATCTTGCGCCTGCGCTCAATGAGTGAACGCTGCCTTTATAAATAGAATTCAGTTCGGCATATATAAATCTCTATTTTCACATATAAATCTCTATTTTCAAATGTTCATCTATAAGTCGTTTGCGGTATTTGTTCTTAATAAACTCCATATTGGAGAAAGCAGATTCACACAAATGGGTTGAACTAAAGCTTTTACTTTCAAGGCAAGACAATATATAGCTGAATATTTTTCATTACTTACTATAGGCCCGATACATTTTGCACTTTAGAGTAAGGACTAAAAGGCTAATCCATTTTAAAACATAATCACTTCCAGTTCTGATGCAGCGATGTCTTCGCCAAAGTTCTGCATCACATAAGTTGCAAACTGTTGGATATCAATCTCCATGAAGGCTGAAACAACAAATTGCACAATTACAGTAATTATTTCACTGAATTCCCTAAAACGCTTTTTGAAGTTTTCATTCAAGTTAGAAACTATTTCTACATGATATTTAAAGTCATAAGGTTCCATGTGATATCTTTTCTTAAAGAATAGGAAAATGCTTGGTATCACGGTTGGTTAGGTTTTCGTCCCAAAACTCAACCTTTTTGACAAATGTTTTTATATCAGAAATCATTTCCGCTAGTTCTTTGTTTCTCCCCTGATGCTGCAAATCAAGCTCATTTAATTTTTCTGTAATGTCCACAAGAAAACGAAAATCTCTATGTCATATTGCATTTTCCAGTTCCGAAATCGGTTCATCGCGTTGTTTGAAAAATCGAACTAGAGCATATCACTGAAACGTTTCAGAACTCGTCCTCTACTTAACCATCGGCCTTCAGAGTGCAGAGAACTTCAACGCCCAAGATTTTGAATAATCTTCTTTGTAACGCTTGAGCCTCTAATCTTGTTCACAATTTTTACTACCAATTTCATGACGTTGTTTAGTTTTAGAACATGGTAACAGGGATATGCGAAAAAATTTCATCTTTACGACATAATCTCACCAGATTATCAACACCCACCATAGCTAGAGCACAAGAATAATAAATAACCAGAATCCAAACTCTCAACCGTCATCAATTGACCAAAAGCGCTGAGTTCCCTTCAATCCACGTCGCAGCCAGAAAGTTGCGGATAGATAGAAAATATCACTTTCGTTCCTGCGTGCGCGCGCACCAGTCTTGCATTCGCGCTATGTATTCGCGATCCAATCCGTTTGTCACAAAAGCCCTCGTGGTTGAGGGGTCTAGATGGTTAGGTTTTGATTCGACGATCCGGGTTCAAATCTTGTTGCTTTTAAAAAAAATGTTTTCACATTTTTTTTCTTGATTTTGAGTAGGTCTTGTATTAGTTTTGGTTAGCACTTGGTTAGTTTCCTTTTCTTGAGCCCCCGTAGCAAGCGGAGGGCCATGCAAAAAGTGAAATATGCGTAGGAACCAAAGTGACATTTTCAATCTATCCGCAAGTCAGTCAGAATTACATCAACGCGCTTACTGCGATTCGACTGATTTAATATTATCCATCTTATTAAGAAAATAGTACGGAAGGCCGGATAGCTGAACTTTTTTGGAAGTGAATATTTATTTGGATTCATGAGAGTGATTTTTCAAGGCTGCGTCACGACATGAAACGTCGTGTCACGATACCGTTAATGAAAAATTGATTATCGAAATCGGCTCAAATAAGTAAAATAAGTTGATACTAAGTGAAACTAATCAAAAGTTGATTAGACGACTAACGTAAACTAACCAAATCTATTAAAATTGATTATAACGTATCGGAACCGGCTCAAATAAGTAAAATAAGTTGAGACTAAGTGAAACTAACCGAAAGTTGATTGGACGACTAACCCAAACTAACCAAATCTATTACAATTGATTATAACGCATCGGAATCGGCTCAAATAAGTAAAATTAGTTGAGAATAAGTGAAACTAACCTAAAGTTGATTGGACGACTAACCCATCTATTAAAATTCATTATAACGTATCGGAACCGGCTCAAATAAGTAAAATAAGTTGATACTAAGTGAAACTAATCAAAAGTTGATTAGACGACTAACCCAAACTAACCTAATCTATTAAAATTGATTATAACGTATCGTTCGGCTCAAATAAGTAAAATAAGTTAAGACTAAGTGAAACTAACCGAAAGATGATTGGACGACTAACCCAAACTAACCAAATCTATTAAAACTGATAATAACTTATTGGAACCTGCTCAAATAAGTTGAGACTAAGTGAAACTGACGGAAAGTTGATTGGACGACTAACTCAAACTAACCAAATCTATTAAAATTGATTATAACGTATCGGAACCTGCTCAAATAATTAGAATAAGTTGGTACTAATTATTGTAGCTAACCAAAAGTTGATTAGACGACTAACCCACACTAACCAAATCTATTCAAATTGATTATAACGTATCGTTCGGCTCAAATAAGTAAAATAAGTTAAGACTAAGTGAAACTAACCGAAATATGATTGTACGACTAACCCAAACTAACCAAATCTAATAAAATTGATTATAACTTATTGGAACCTGCTCAAATAAGTAAAATAAGTTGAGACTAAGTGAAACTGACCGAAAGTTGATTGGACGACTAACTCAAACTAATCAAATCTATTATAATTGATTATAACGTATCCGAACCGGCTCAAATAAGTAAAATAATTTGAGAATCGATGAAGAAGTATTCGCTTCTGTCACGTGTAGTGTGATACTCATGACTTTTTATTTGTAAATATGAATGCCAATCTTTTATGTAGGTACTATATTAATAGATAGTTTCGCATGTAGTAGCTTCAACAGGAAATTATTATTTGGAATGGTTTTAAATTTAAAACTAATGCCCATATGCGGAAAACGCACCGAAACGGATATCTGTGAATTTGGCAAATACTGTTGGTTTGGAATAATTCATTCAATAAACGGTACTACTTTCTGGCTTATTGAAACTATCAGAACCGGTTCAAATGACTGAAATGAGTTGAGCCTCATTGAAACTAACTGAAAGTTGCTTCAACGACTAAACAAAACTTACCAAATCTATTAAAATATATTATAACGTATCCTAACCGGATTCTAAGGAATAAAATAAGTTGAGACTAAGTGAAACACACGAATATTGATTGGACGACTAACCAAAACTAACCAAATCTTTTAAAATTTATCATAACGTATCGGAACCGGTTCAAATGACTAAAATAAGTTGAGACTATGCCAAGCTAACTAAAAGTTGCTTCACGACTAACCAAAATTAACCAAATCTATTAAAATTGGTTATAACGTATCGAAACCGCCTCAAATAGTAAAATAAGTTGAGACTAAGTGAATTTAACCGAAAGTTGATTAGACGACTATCCAAAACTCACCAATCCTTTTAAAATGGATTATTTTATGATTTTCTCACACTTTTTCTCTCTTATAAAATCGATAAAAACCTATTCACTTCTATCACGTGCGCTGTGTTACTCGCGATTTTTTTGCCAATCTCGACGAATTATGACCCCTAGAGTCCAAAAAACATTCAATTTTGAAAAAAAAAACAAAATTGTGTCTCTGTCCGTCACACGACTTTTCTCCAAAACCGTTAGGCTTATTTCTACCAAAATCGGTATTTAGGAGTTTCGGGACAATATCTCCAGACGTTTTATAATTTTTTTCTTTAACCTTACAATTAAGGATAGTTTATATAAAGAAGAATATTGAAAAATTGGATTTCACAAAAACGGCCTTAACTAATTTCATGAGATTTTCTCTATGTTTACAATTTAGTAGGCAAATAATACGTACTACCCCGTTTTTCTGTGGAAAATTGGTCAAGGTCCCTTTACTCTTGAGAAAAATGAACAAAACCGATTTCCTTGGAAACAGCTCCAACGATTTCCTTTAAAGTCTGTACTTATTTACCAATTAGTAAGGCAAATATATATATTTGTTTGTTTTTCCCAAGAAAAATAAGATAAAGCCGCTTTACTAGTGAAAATATTGACCTTTTTTAATTCCAATAAGTGAGAAAGTAGTACCGTTTATTTAATGAATTAGTATTTTTCATATTCACAGATATTCGTTTTGACGCGTTTTCAGCATATGGGCTTAGTTTTAATTTTAAAACCATTTCAAATAATAATTTCCTGTTGAATCCTAACATATCAAAATACTCCGTTATATTATCGCTGCCAGATATTTCATTAACATGCAAAATAATCTATTAATATAGTACATAACAAGATACGCATTCATATTTACAAGATAAGCATTCATATTTACATTTAAGATACGTTATAATAAATTTTAATAGATTAAGTTAGTTTTGGTTAGTCGTCCAAGTATGGTACTTAGTATCTACTTATTTTAATCATTTGAACCGGTTCCGATACGTTATAATCAATTTTAATAGATTTGGTTAGTTTTGGTTAGTCGTCCAATCAACTTTCGGGTAGTTATTTATACTAACGTGTTCGGCGATTTAATCATTCCTAAGATATTAAAGATGCTAATAAATAAAACTACCTACTTATTTTCTTACCAATATATTTATTTCGCCAAATTATTAATTTATGGTTTTTAGTTACTCTCTATTAATCGATTTTAGTGTATAATATAATTTAACTCGTCCAGAAATCCATTAAAGCACGAAATACTCAACAAGGGAAAATGAATTCAAAGTATAACCCCGTATTTCCAACAGCTAGAATTTTACCGTATTTTAGACGATCCGTTTACTACAGCCGTAGCACCTACACTGGCGAGTTTCGGCGGATCGAGCAATTCGACGTCCTGGCAGACCAGGCGCAGCCACAAGGAAAGATTGGATTCTGGTTATTTAATAGTTTCGTTCGCGCCGTTCGCGGGTCGCATTCCGAATCAGTTCAGAACTAATTCCGGATTACCTTAGAGCGCATGCCTAGTAATGAATCGGTTCAAGATTTTTTTTTCCGCGAACGATTTCGGAACCGCATGCAGAACTTCAAATTGTCGAATGTCAAATTGACAAATTGTCAAATGAAATGTAACTTGTTTGTAACGTAACCTAATAAAATCACAAAATATCATCGAGAAAGTATTTATTATTATTATTGTCGTTACAAAATATAATAAAATTTACCTGGAAAATGAGTGATGCCGACGGAGGTAAATAGTTAATTATATGTTTAATTTACTATTAGTCTAAAAACAAGAATTTTTAGATGCACTAGACGAATTTTTGGTCTTTCCAACAAACTCTGAGGAGGGTGCTCATAAATGGACTCATCAAAATACTCTGATTTTATTAGATTTATATAAAAAATACCGGATGCAGGTGGGTTCACTTAGGATCAAAAATTTAAAGAGAATGTTTGAAGAAATTGCTAAAGAAATACAACTTACTACCAAAACAAGCATATCAGGGAGTAACTGTGAGAACAGATGGAAAGTTCTTGAAAGAAATTACAAGAAATACATAGATAATTCTAAATTAACTGGTAGGGGAAGAAAGACGTTTGAATATGCTGAACAACATACTAGGGCAAAAGAAAAATATTCATCCTGTCTTACTTTTGTCATCAGAAACGATAAATACTCCAGGAACATCCAAACAAGGTAACGAAGATATGATAGAAGTGGAAATAGGCACTGAACCAGATGCACAAGAGACAACTGACTCAATTATTTCAACTCCAATACAAAAGCAAAAGGCTGTGAACACTCCAAATGAGAAAAAAAGACTGAGAGAGACAACTGACACGTTTAGTTCAACTCCAGTAAAAAAGCAAAAGACTATTAAAACTCCAAATGATAACAAAAGACTGAAATGCAATATTCTTAGAGAAATTAGAACTGACTGAAAAGAGTATTATAAACGAAGATTGGACATTGAAGAAAAGAAGCTTGCGGAAAAAAAAGGAGAAATGATTTGTTGGAAAAACATTATGGTCTGTTAAAAAACTATTTGGAGCAGAATAAATACATACCTATTATTGATCTGTAATAGCTTAACAACCTTTAACAGTTTTCGAGTTAGCACTTTGTTTTGTTTTTAGAATACTTACCTATTTTGTTTTTAGAATACATACCTATTTTGTTTTGTAGAATACATGTTTTGTTTTAATATTTTAGGATGTTAATTTTGTTTCTTAAATGTGTTTTTATTTCAGTCTTTGCGCAGAATCTGATATTTTTTTTAGATAAATATATTTCTGGAATATATTTATTTCTGCCTATTTCCTTCCTCAAATTTAAATATGTGGTACCTAATGTTCTTATGAAAACAAAATTTTTGGAATGGTTGTGCCAAGGGCTGTGCAAACTTGACTGCAACCACTTTGAGTTAAAGCCCGACTCATGGCTGAATGAAAATATATTGGTCTCAAATTTGATCGCTCTGTCATTAAATCTCACAGTTGGTACCACATTGTAAATAAAATCAAATTATATATATTGACGAATTTTTATCTTGCACCAACTGGTGTATTAATGTATTATTAACTTTGGTCTTGGAGTATACTTATGTTAAGTTGTGTAAATACTGTATGTATTTTGGCACTAATAAACTATTTGATTTGATTTTAAATGAAAAAGTCCACTTAGCACAACAGACTTAGCAAATGTAAATTATGCAATAAGTGTATAATAGGTAGGGATGATAAAAATGTGTTTAATATAAAAATGCTACTTTTTTATTGTATAAAAAGATAGTTTTTGAAAATAATTTTTAAATTACAAGTGGCAAATTATTCATAACATCTTCTCGGACTATCATAACGCCTCGGTCATCCCTATCTGGTTCACCATCTTCATTTAACACCATGTCATATTGAGGAACTATTGCTTGTTCCTCTGCATCAAAAACACCATCTAGTGATAAATTATGGAGAACAGCACATGCTCTTATAAAATGAACAATAAATTCAACATTTTTTATTTTGACATGGTAAAGTTGTCTGAATTTTTGTGTCAAGATTCCAAAACAATGTTCAATTATATACCTATTTGTAGCAAGTACATAATTATAGTTTTTGACGCCTGGTCAAATGTCCATTGTCCTTAAATGGAGTCAATAAATTCCTTAAGCAAGGATAAGCACTGTCACCCAAAATATATGAATCTCCACATTTGTTGGGCAAGGTATCATTTAAAGGAGAACTTCTCAATACCCGGCTGTCATGTACCGACCCAGGAATCCCACAAAGATGTCACGAATTCTTCGTTTGTGGTCACACACCACTTGGGCCTTAAACAAAATTTATACATATATTATATGAACCTAATTTTTCATGGTAATTGTTGACAAAACAGTTTTCCGCTATTTTACCATTATGTTGCAAATTGTTTTCATGGACACTTTTATTAATTATTAGAAATATGAATTTACCTGCGCAGACAATTTTTTTTTTCGTAATAAAAATCAAAATGAATATTATAGTGCCTATTTCAGAAAAAAATTCTAAGAGGCGAAACTTTCTCTGCATCCCCTTCCGGCCATTTATAATATTCAGAATTAGCAAATCGATTTGCTAAATCTTCAGTTATTTCTCGACTTAAACGAAAATGCTCTATAAATGGTTCATCACTGAACTGTGGCAATACTTCCTCAAAATATGCATTGCTTTTAGGAACCCTAACAAGCTCTAAAAGTTCTTCCATGTCCTCATCGCTGATGACAAATGGTCCGACATAGTACTTAGACGAAAAAATATAAAATTTTGCATATAAATTAAAAAAATATTAAATAGCAATAATTCACTTTATTATGCTGTACTGTAAACAAACAACAGCCGACGACGATGTCGATCGATATTGCGCATGAACAGCCGAACAGAACTTTAATCCCAACAAAAATCCTGGAACCGCTAGAACCGATTCCGAATCAATAAAAACCGATTCTATGTGATCCGCGAACGCGGAACTGTTACTAAAAGTTCAGAATTTTCTTATCCGCGAACGCCGGTTTTTAAACTGCGCATGCGAATAGTCCTTGAACTGGTTCGGAATTCGACCCGCGAACGAAACTATTATTCTTGTGGCTGGAGTGCCACCGGTTTTCAAGCCTACCCTTTTCGATACTAACATTTTCTTAGAAGAATAATATTTTTGAAATGAGAATACATCGCCTGCCCAGTTCAGTCGAATAAACTTCAAAATATCTTTTATCGCAAAAACTAAAAAGTAAAACCATTCTGATGATCACGGCCATCCATCTGAGAGGTGTCACCCACATTTTTCATTATGAAACTATTTTTTGCTCGGTCGTATGCCACAAAATGTGCGGATTCGAAAAAATGTAGTGCTATTTAAGAAGAGCAATAATTGATTGTTATGGCAACTCGATCATGACGGATATAAAATCAATCAAGACCGTTTTTAAAGTGTATCAAAAAACTGAATGAAAAGCTTAAATAGTATATTATTTTTTCTACAGCCGCGCGCAAAACAACTGAATACTAAATTCAAATGAAATCGCAAAATCGACTAATGCCGTGGATCCTTATTTTGCGCTCTAGCGCGAACATGGAAAAGGAAATTCTCACTTTTTCCGTCTAGTGTGCTGAATGGGCATGGAAACCGAAGATAAATAAGTGACAGTCGTGCGTTTGTTATAGTTTGCTGCTGGCATTCCTGTCCTAAATATGCCCGAAGCCCGAACATAATATGTCAAAACTGACAGTCATTTGCAAATTTCAGAATAAGTATAGAGCAAAATGTGCATATAATTTAAAAAAATGCAGCTGTAGAAAAAGTTCTGTGTGTTTTTCGAGCGCAAAGTAAGATTGCCGTTTTCGAAAGATTACTGCGCTCCGGTACGCGTCGCGCAGTAACATTCTTTCTCAAGCGGCAATCCATTACTTTGCGCTCTAAATACACAAATAACTATTATATGGAGGAAAAGTAATACCATAGCCTAAAGAAAACTATAGCTGCGACACTTAGCGTGGCACCTTTGAGAAGCGAGGACCAACTTTATCACTATGTAGTGGGGAGAAAATAAATAAATCTAACTTGACGTCAACCTCCCGGCTATCATTAGTGAAGTGAGCCGTACTAAAATTTTTTGGGACGTTATATACTAAAATTTTTACTCTCCCCTATTATTTTATTTAAACTTTCATCACAAAATATATGATTTATAAAATACTGTTTATTTCAAGTAGAAAATAACCATTTTTTTGATCCAAAAAGCTGCATAAAGAGAGCCGGATATTTATTTAAACATTACACCTGAAAGAAATAGTTAAAAATGTCTTTTGAAGTGAAATTAAGAATGGCGAATGTAGATTACTTGTAGTAAGTACAGCATTCTTGAATGCTGAATATAACTATAATAGAATATAAGCTCCAAGTTAATTTTTAAATATCAACAAGATCTATACACAGCAAAAGTTTTTTTATATGAGATTTTATTTTGCACAAGTAGTTACGGTTTTAGACGAACTTGTGAAGATCTGCAATAATAATTTTGAAAACTTTGATTTATCTAGTTGTTCTCTTCTATGCTAAAAAAAGATCTTATATAAGTACATAATTTTGTTTTATATAGATTCTTAGCAACCTGCACAATTTTATAAACGTATTATGTACGATTTTGCATATTTTTTCGCTTTTTCATTTTATTCGCTAGATAAAAATATTGTCAAAATGGTGAAATGAAAGTAAATTTTTGATCTGGCTATAGTTCACGAACTAGTTTATGCATGAAGTGCACAATTGCGCTAAATCGGAGCAACCTGTACCGTGCGTTCAATTTATCTTGATAACATTTTGATTCGCTGTAACTTTTTTGTTTTTAAAGATATCAAGTTAAACAAAAAAGCAAAATGTAGGGTTGGTAGCCAAATTTTTTTCTACGTCACATATAAAATAAAACACTAACGATTTTCTGACATATCAGCCTACTCTATATTTGTTAAATGAACACCCTGTATATTACTACATTTTTGGAATCTCTAGAGAAGTCTAAACACATTTCGTGTATAATATCTTATACCTATCTTTCTTTAGGTGTTTACGAAATATTGACAGTTGAAAGTCGTGCATTTTGACATTTTGATAGGCTTTAAAATCTAAACCGCATGAGAGCAAAGAAAACGGTTTGCATATTCCTGTCTTAGGTTTTCATGAGCTATCAAATGACAGTAACTTTGAATGTAACCCGCGAATAAAATTGAACGGAACTTTTAAACCTCCGGTTAAATTGAAAGCCACTGTCATTCGATAGCTTATGAAAACCTAAGATAGAGATGTGCAAACCGTTTTCTTTGATCTCGTGCGGTTTAGAGCCTGTCAAAATGCCCGACTTTCAACTGTCAATATTTCGTAAACAGCTAAAGGTATAGGATACTATACAAGACATGTGTTTTGATTTCACTAGAGAGTCCAAAAATGTAGTAATATGCAGGGTGTTCCATTTAAAAAATATATAAAGTAGGCTTCTATGTCAGAAAATTATTGGTGTTTGTTTTATATGTAATCTAGAAAAAACTTGGCTACCAACCCTACATTTTGCTTTTTTGTTTACCTTGGTATCTTTAAAACCAAAAAAGGTACAGCGAATCAAAATGATATCAAGGTGCTGATCAAATCTGAAATAATGGATATATGTGGATAACGATCGACTTTTACGAAAAACAACCAGCAAAAACAATGTTTTTGAGACTTACGCCTTTATGGTAGAATACGAACTGTTTATTGTCAAACGAAATGTTTTGCACTTTCTTATCTTCCACATAAACACAACCTGGAAAATACTCCCCACCAAACCGAAAATTTCGTATATCTAGATAATTACTAAATAACTAAGATAAGAAGGTGCAAATCGTTTCGCGCTAAGTTAAACAGATCAAATTCTTTAAATGGAAAGGAGGCTATTCGACATGCTACATGAAATTTATCTAGAATTCTTAGAAGAATTCGAAAATCGGAAAATATGTCCCGCTCTTTTGAGACCTTTTATATTGAAATATAATTCAATTATATTGTCAAACTGAAATCAACATGGCTAAATGATGAAATGGTTGTAAGACTAATAAAAAAATTAAAAACATGTTATTTCTATAAAATGTGTATACATATGAAGGGTACAGGGGAAAAATGATCTAAGCGCCATTTCTATAGGAAACTTTTTTATTATTGACTTCACAGAAAATTTTATTCTTGATAAAAGTTGGTTTTTGAGAAAAAAAGCTAATTTTGACAATGCTAAATTAAAGATAAGTTATACAGGGTACTCAATAAATACAAAAATGATGGTCAAAAAATCAAAAACTTTGGAATATCGGAAAACCTTCTACAGAAAAATAAAGCTCGTATTAAGATAAAAATAAAAGTCAAATACCATTTTTTCCAAAATTGCACTGCACCGTTTCGGAGAAAATCCACCTCTTTTGCTTGATTTTGTCCTTATTTTTTTCAGCAACGATGCACTTTTGGAAAAAATGGTAGTTGACTTTTATTTTTACCTTCATAGGAGCTTTATTTTTCCTGTAGAAGCTTTTCCGATATTCCTAAGTTTTTGTTTTTTAACCATCATTTTTGTATTTTTTAAGTACCCTGTAATACTTAGTCTTAATTTAACATTGTCAAAATTAGTTTTTTCCAAGCACCAACTTTTATCAAGAATAAAAGTTTCTGTGAAATCAATAATAAAAGTTTCCTATGGAAATGGCGCTTAGATCGTTTTTCCCCTGTACCCTTCGTATATATTTTATCAATGTTTCCATATTATTAATTTTCGATTATTTTTGGGCACTTTAAATTTTGTAATTTATGATACGTTTTAGTCCGTTTTGGTGCTTTTAGTTAGTTTGAGTTAGTTCAATCAGCTTTCGTTTAGTTTTAATTTATTTTAGTCATTTGAACCCGTTTCCGATACATTAACTAATTTTAATATTTTTGGTTAGTTTTGGTTAGCCGCCAAAACTGGGTCGTTCAATCAACTATCGATTACTTTCGGTTCCGATACGTTATTACCAATTTTAGTGTGAAGGATAGTCGCCAAAATTGAATTGATCTGGGTTAGTTTTAACTTACTTAATATTATTTTTAAGCTATTCCGATACGTTTCAGCCCGTTTTGGTACTTTTAGTTACATTTGGTTTGTTTTGGTTAGTCTTTCAATCAAATTTTGGTTACTTTCAATTTATTTTAGTTATTGAATTAATTCAAGTTAGTCGTCAAAATTCGCTGAATTTTGGTTAGTTTCAACTTATTTTAATATTTTTAATCTGTTACGATACGTTTTAGCCCTTTTTGATGCTATTGGTTAGTTTTGGTTAGTCGTTCAATCAACTTTCGGTTAATTTCAGTTAGCTTTAATTTAGTTTAGTAATTTGAATCGGTTCGGATACGTTATAACCAATTTAAATGTTTTTAATTAATTTAGGTTAGTCGGTACAATTCGGTTAATTTGGGTTAGTTTCAACTTACTCTAATAATTTTAATCTGTTACGATATGTTTTAGCCCTTTTGGTGCTTTTGGTTACTTTTGGTTAGTCGTTCAATCGACTTTCGGTTAATTTCAGTTAGTTTTAATTTATTTAAATCATATGAACCGGTTCCGATACGTTATAACCAATTTTAAAGTTTTTGATTACTTTCGGTTAGTCGCCAAAATTCGGCTAATTTGGGTTAGTTTTAACTTACTTTCGTTCAATCAACTTTCGGTTATTTTCAGTTAGTTTTAATTTATTTTAGTCATTGGAACCGGTTCCGATACGTTATAACCAATTTTAATGTCTTTGGTTACTTGCCAATATTCGGTTAATTTGGGTTAGTTTTAATTTACTTTAACATTTTTAATGTGTTCCGATACGTTTTAGTCCGTTTTTGTGCTATTAGTTACTTTTGTTTTGTCATTCAATCAACTTTCGGTTACTTTCAGTTAGTTCCAATTTATTTTAGTCATATGAATCGGTTCCTATACGTTATAAGCAAATTTAATATTTTTGGTTAGTCGCTTAAATACCTTTCGTTTTGGTTAGTTTTAACTTACTTTAATTTTTGTAACCTATTACGATAGGTACGTTTTAGCCTGTTTTGGAGCTTATGGTTACTTTTGACTAGCTTTGGTTAGTCGTTCAATTAACTTTCGGTTGGTTTCAGTTAGTTCCAATTTATTTTAGTCATTTGAACCGATTCCGATACCTTATGATCAAATATAAGTTTATATAAACAAACTAACTAGCTGCTTAATTCTGCCGTTCTTTTCCCATTTTAACACATAAACATTAACTTATTTATATAACATACAAACAAAACAATATATACGCATAACGTCTATTTACCCAAACAACGAATCTTTTTCTATTTTAATTCCTATGAAAATGTATTGCACTCCGGCCCAGGTAAGCGCGTATGATTGGCATCGAGTTCCAACTGCGTGGTGTCCTCCTTTCACTGAGCTTCACGGAGAAAATTTGATTCCGTACCCCACTAAACGAGCCGAGTGTCGCGGCTATAGTTTTCTTTAGGCTATGGTAATACTTTTCACGGCGCGCTAGTGTTTAACAGCCGAACGGAGTGAGGCTGGTAATAGAGAGCAAGCCATGAAAAGTAACTTTTCCTCCAAATAAAATATGCTGTTTTTTCTTCACATGTCGACAAATTAATGCAAAAACGTCTCTTTTTAATAGCAATAATAATTATTATTAAAGATAAGTGGATTCGCAAGGCGGCTTAGACCGGTGCGGTGTCGGTGAATACACGATACACATATAACGGTATGCTGATCTCTAGACTTGTTTTTGACCCACCCGCGCATCTACGTCATCCGGGAAAATTTGACGCTGTCATAGTTTATTTAATTAAGTGGATTTTTAGATTTGTTTTGTGTTTATATATGTTATAGGACTATTTAAAATAAAAACTTATAGTATAATTATGCCGAACTGTGCTGTGGCTACATGTAAAAACAATAATAGGACCACCAAAGAGAGTGATATTAAATATTTTCGCTTTCCAAAACATGACTTAGCAAAGCCGTGGATTCGGGCTTGTCGAAGAGAAGATAGAATTAACATAAAATATGGTGAGTATCTTTAATTATTAAACCTTTACTTTATTATTTTTTATTTTTATTATATTTCCACGATTTACATGATTTTTTTATGGCAGGGGAGATCCTATGGCTAGAGATGGATCCTAATTTCACGTACCGTGATTTATCATTTATCACGGCGCCTGCACTCGGAACGTTGGCCATCTTGACCACTTATATTTAAACGCTGCTGCTATTTCGACGACATTCAAGTACTGCTCTGCCTTAGTCCCGTTCTTTAAACGTTCTTTTTAGATACCACGATCAAGTCTGGTTAAAAAATATTTGCCAAAATTTAAATAAGTAAAAAAAGCAAAGCAAACAATTAATGAAGTGTGATTGAAGTGAAACTTCTTAACGCGCGCCGGGAGGCATATTTACACATGCTCACATACGATGGTACCAGGGTGCTGAAATCGGTTAGGTTCTGTAGCGCTACAAAAGCTCATTGATTTGGGCACCTAATCGCGCCATGCCTCCGCGAAGTAATCGTTTTGTCCCAAGAGCCCTCGTGGTCGAGTGGTCTAGGTGGTTAGGTCTCGATTCGGCGGCTATCGGCGGAGCGGCGCGGCGCGGCGCGAGTTCAAACCCCGTTGCTTTTTTTATTTTTTTTAAGGTTAAGATTCTAAACAATTTTATGTAGAATATTTTTTTTTCATTTGGGCCTTTCCTTTTTGTTAATTGAGTGCTATATTTTAAAAAACTACTTTTTCACCAAATCCGTTACGATATGTATAAGATTTTATTGTGATATCTATGTTAGCTTACAAGCAAAAAAATATTTGCTCTATTACCTTGTCAAGACATAAGCGAAACTTTTATGAAGAATAGTTTTTTTTTCATTTAGGCCTTCCCTTTTTGTTAATTGAGTGGTATATTTATATTTATGTATTAACCCCCACAAAGAAAAATCGCAAAACGCGCTTAAAGAAGTTTTCATTTCAAAAAAAGAAAGTTATATTTGTATAGCTACTATTGTCACCCCCATGAATACACCACTGCGCACTGCTTGGTATTTTAGGCAGGTATTTAAAGTGGCATTGCCCAGAAAAATATAATTATATATAGTATACCTACGGTCAGTAAGTTTTCCAATGTATAAAAATAACTATAATATGTAGGTACTTAATGTAAAATATAAACTCAAAAATGTAGAAGTAGGTATTTATGTTTTTTATTCCTCTAGACGTAATTAAAAAATAAACAATTAAGGTATAAACATTTACAATATTAAATAGTAATTTAATATAGGTACTCCGTTGAGGTAATTCTAAAATTACTCAATTCGCAAATGTTGAAATAATACTTAAATATCCATTTATATATTTAAATTATTTTCTAGAGTAAAACTATGTATATTATATCAATTATAATAAGTAATATAAATATGGAATGAAAATGCTTTTATTCTTTAGTTAACACACGTATAACGTATAATTAGGAAAATTAGGAACGTACCTATTATCCAAAATGTCCTTTAAAATCCCCCAAAACTGCGAATATTGTATTTCAAACATACACGCTTACATAGTAGAATCGAAAGCGTCGTTCCCAGGTGACGTCACACGTTTCTGTGTGGGAGGATCTGCCTGCGCAAGAGCATACCGTTATATGTGTATCGTGGGTGAATAGGCTCAGGTTGTTGCTATAGTAATGTAACATAAAGCTGTCAGTGGACACTGTCAACAATAATTATATTTTTAAAATTGCGTCTTCGATTGCATTTTAATTGCGTATTGATCAGCAGTTATTGAGTAAGTTCGATTAAATAATAACCAATTTGTTCCTAAATTAGTGATTTTTAGAAGTGCAGTCACAAATTGAGTGATAAATACAAATTTTAGTTTAATAACTCTTGAGTTGTTGACGCTTATTTTGTTGTTTGTTTGTATTGTACCTATGTTGCTATGACAACACTTTTACCTCCGCCGGCGGAAAAGTGAAAAGTAAAGCTCCGGCGGAGGAAAAACGAAACTTCACGGCCGCCTACACAGTCGAGTACTGACAGATTTACTGACGTTTGAAGAAAAAAATATTTATTCTATTTTGCGTTTCGTACTGAGAACATTACAAAACTCATTTTTTATATTTATCCTTCGTAACACAATTTTTGACGTACCATGGCCACCTTTTATCTTATGCGCAGTACGTCTGTGTATATGTGAATAATATGTAAACAAAACAGCGGATAGAATAAACCTTAAAATGTTAAAATCGTTTGCCAGTTCGCGTTGGAAAAACGTATCTTATAAAACTGTTAGTCTAATCAAAGACAATTGTCTTTGGTCTAATATACTATTATCCGACAAATGTGTAAAAAGATATATTTCCGAAATAAGTTATTTGACATCTAGAATCCACTGTAGTGAATCAAATGGTATTGATTACCCGGTAATAAAAACTGTTGGCAACAGCAAAAAAATATATTGTATCTCATAAAGTGTATCAAAAGACCGGCTAAGTAAATAATAATATTGAAACATATACATAAAAACAATGAGCTACTTACTATGTTATTATGTTATGAAAATAGAACAACCTATTAAAACAGTAAACTGACAGACGATATCCCCAAAGCATGGGTAGAAATGTAAATAAAATATCGTACGAATGCGTAACAAAATTTCTTATGTAAAGTATATTTTCACTTACAATTGCAAGATTGATAAAGCTAGTAAATACGGGTGTCTCAGTATTTGAGATAGAATCATAACTTATGAAATAGATTAAGTGAGTGAAATTTACATTAATATTTATTTACTGATTCAATATTACTTAAGTACTAGATAAAAGTGAGTGAATGTCATCGTAAGGGCAGACACAAAAAATATGTCTCATATTTTTTCTCTTTTTGATGTGTAAACATCTTACGCCGCGGTATGAGGGTAAATCTATCTGACATCATAACCATGTGCAGTGATTAGTGCGCAGCTACTTCAGCGCTTCCTTGTTAAACGTGTTCTTTCTAACGTCAGAATATAGGCAACCATTTCCAAATAAGCGGTTGTCTATATTCGGGCATCACGAAGACGAAATATACCCTTCACGAGAGCTGCTCAAATATTTGTGAAGCATACAAAATGCCAAGGGCTTTAAAAAATTATCTAGTTAAACGCTATTGAAGCAATACATTAAATTACACATCAGTGTCTCGAGTACTAGCAGATAGCAGACTCGCTAATTTTTTAATAGAACGATTATATATTTCTTGTCTAGTTAAAATTATATTCTAGGGTTGGATATTTGTTTTACTGTTTTTCCCTCCCTCTTTTTTCCTAAGTTAACATTTAGAAATTTTGGTTTATGGTTATTTTTTTACCCTCTTCTTATTTTTTTCGTTTATTTTTATACCTTTTCTTTGGTATAGTATATAGTTGATCGTATGTACTTAAATAGATCCTCATTGTGCAAGAAGGTCAAAATAAGTTTTTGACCGCCAGGATACACTGCAGGTCACCGTGCAACCCGAGAAAAGTAAGGGAATGTGAGTGGCTGAGTGGCCCCCGCAAGTAGATAGCCATGAGTCAGCCTGGTGTGACCGATCCTAATGGGTGT